>PVHX01003060.1:113005-151546 GCA_004024805.1 Geosciurus inauris | reverse complement strand
ATTTTTTCATGCAAAGTTGAGACATTGTAATCAATCTAGTTTCTATTCTGTTTAGTTTGGTTAGCATTATTTAAAAGAAAAAAACATTTTTCATATCATGAAGAAAACTCGGTAAAGATAATTTTTAAAAAGGGGAAGCATGATATCTCATTATTTGAGTAAATCAATTTACTTATTTTTTCATTGTTCCACATTTAGGGTCTCTCCCTCCCAAGTTTTCTTTATTTTAAATAATACTGGGATGAATTATTTTTGTGCATAAATCTTTGACCCCATTTTTCAATAGCTTAAGAGTTATTTCACTAACCGTTTCTTGAGTACTTACTATGTTCCATTTTTTTTTTTTGAAGCACTGAATCCTTATAACAGTGCCATAAAGGAGACAGTGTCATTTGCATTTCACAAATGACAAATCTGAAGCACAAATAAATAGAGGAATGTGCTCAACACACCCAAACCATGATAGTAGGTCTGTCTTAATCCATTTTCTGTGGCTAACAACATACCTCAGACTGGAGAAGTTATAAAGAAGTTTATTTTGGCTCCTGGTTCTGTTCCAAGGTCAAGGGGCAGCCATCTGTGACCCATCAGGGGTCCCTCCCTGATGACTTTACTTAATTCTAATCACTGCCCAAAGGCTACACCTCTAAACATTATCATCAGAATAAGTTTTCACTCTCTTAATATCTCACAATGGGGATTAAACTCCAGCATAAGCTTCGAGGTGAGAAACCATATTCAAACCATAGCAGGAGCTGAAATTCAACCTGAGTCATTCTTACTCCAAAGCTCGTGTTCTCAGTTGTGAACAACGTAAGGCTTTTGACACATATTGCCAAATGATTTCCCAGAGAGATTGTTCTAATTTACACCCCTCCAGCAGTATGAGCGTCCATCACTCTCACTTCTTCCTCCAGTTGGTTTCTAGCCATTCACATCTTGCCTTCTGTGAGCTGTCTCTTCTTGGAGGATGCCCAGCCAACAGCAAAGGCCACCATGGACCACCAGCTAGTCCGGCTGAGCAGCTGGTGATGTTTCCCTCAGAATCTGGCCACATTTATTCCACTCTGATGTGAGAATGATCAGAGAGAATGCAAACACCATAGAACAAAGATGTTATACTGGGAGACAGCCCTGGAGGCAGGAGTGCCTCCTGCATCCCTGTTGGTACATGTAGAGGGGCCAGAGGCCCATGCACACAGGTCTTCTGGAAGTCACAAATTTATGAGCTATATACACACAAGAACCTGTTTCTTTATTGTCCATAAGCTGTCAACACATTCCAGTATAATTTCAAAGAAAATAAAGCCAGGGGTTTGGTATGATTTAAGTATAAAGGTAATACTACAAAGCACATCCATTGGTTTTCTGATGCCAATTGCATTTAAATTCTGCAGCTAGATTATGAGCGAAGTTCTCATGGAAGTATCTGAAATGTATTTCCTAACAATTTGATGTCAGGTGTCTTCCATAGTAGTTAACACCTTGGACAGTGTGAAATACTAAGGAATGTTTATTTGGTTTCTGTCCCTGGTTCCTGGTACAGAGAGCCTAAAAGCCTTGTAATTTCCTGACTGATAAGGATGCTAGGAGTACATTTTGTTCTAATATTTGTTCTTTGACCCTGGTTCCTAACACAGAGCTCCTAAATTCCTGGGTGATAAGAGCATCCTTTGTTCTAATGAGGTGACGCTTGATGGGCTCCCAGATAGCTCCAGAGTGGGAGCTGTTCACCAAAAAGATCAAGCCATGATGAGAAGCTTGGAACTTTCAGCCCCACTACCATCTTTTGGGGAGAAGGGACAGAGAGTGAGTTAATAATCAATCATGCCCATGTGGCAAAGCCTCCATAAAATTCCCTAAAAGACAGTTTAGAGAGCTTCCAGGTTGGTGATACACCAATGTGGTGGAAGAATATTGCACCCTAAGTCAATGAAGACAAAAATGCCTGAGCTTGGGACTCTTTCCAACCTTTCTCCATGCACCTCTTCATCTGGCTGTTCATCAGTATTCTTTATCACATCCTTTTAAATACACATAAGTCAGTGTTTCCCAGAATTCTGTGAGCCATCATAGCAAATTCTGGTACCCAAGGAGAAACTTGTCAGACCTGATTTCTAGCCAAGGATCAAAAGTGGGGGAAATCTGGGTTTTTGATACTTACAATGGATGCCTGAAGTGGCGGGCAGCCTTTTGGTACAGTTTTTCCAGAGAGCGTCAGAATTGAACTGAAATGAACTGATAGGACACCCAGTTGGTATCCAGAGGGTTGGAAAATTAGTTGGCATATGCAAATCTGGCCCCTCACACCCATGTATTTGTTTTCAGAAGTTTTAGTATGAATAGAGAAAATGGAGTCTTTTCCCCAATTAGGCCATAAAACAAGAGATCTACTCCTCATTTGTTCAGTGGAATATTTCTCTGGGGTTCTCTTTTATAGCAAACCTCTAAATAATAAGAATAGCCACAACCCACAAGCATCCACTGTGTGCTACACACTTGGTAGGTATTTTACACATGCCATGTTTCTTATCTATATAATCATGCAAGAGATGTAGGATTTACTCCAGCCTAGAGGTGTAGAAACAGGCCCGGAAGTTCCAGATTTGTGACAAGTCAAATCTATCTGCAGCTCAAGTTTGCAACCTCACACTTCATAAGAGCCTCTCACAAACATTTGTCAAATGGACCATTTCCTTCTGAATGCTTATTATACCTTCTCCACAACTGGCTGAGCTGCATCCAAGGGATAATCTTGAGGAATCAGAGGAAAATTGAAGACTAAATACATCTGCACCTGTGTCTTTGGACATCTCCTCCAACAAGACTGTGGAGGAAGGTTACCTGTAGCACTGATATTTATTTGCGGGGGAGGTACCTGGGATTGAACTCAGGGGCACTCAACCACTGAGCCACATCCCCAGCCCTATTTTTGTGTTTTATTTAGAGACAGGGTCTCACTGAGTTGCTTAGCGTCTCGCCTTTGCTGATGCTGGCTTTGAACTCACGATCCTCCTGTCTTAGCCTCCTGAGCCACTGGGATTACAGGGGTGTGCCACCATGCCCGGCAGGAGCACTGGAGCACTGATATTTCCATATTTACAAGGTACCAAAATCCATTCTTGGCCTCAATCATTGCCCTCAATAAATCAATAACATGTTTATCGGACAGTTCATACAGTCCAGTGGACACCATATCATCTACGTTTCTCAGCTTCTTACACAAGTTATAGAACCTGAAAGGCCTTTTGCAGGAACTGCAGGAAAAACAAAACAAAACCTGCTTTTCCTCTTTCCTCCACATTGTTAGGAGTCCAGACACAAAAATGGTCCTGTTTGGGCCTATGTTTAGACAGTGTCAGGGCTGGTGGTACCAATCACTGAGGGAAGAGCAGGTCTTCAGCCAGGAAGACAGGTGGAGAACAGAACCATGGCAGGAAGTAGCAAAGTCCTCTTGTATAGGGAGAAGGTCCTCAATGGGTGGCTCTCAGGTACAAAGGTTGAAATAGCCTCTTACATAGGAAGTATGCCAGGGGCTGGATAATCCCAGTCCCTACAGCTCTTCTTCTTTTTAAAGTTCTTAATGTATTAGTGAATACATGTTAGCCTAGCTTTCTGTGCTACTTAGCTTGAGGGCTCCAGGATAGGACCATATCCTCTTCTCCCTGGTACTCAGAAACCAGATTGGAAACTGGCGCATGAAGTTGGCATTTAGGAAATATAGGGATTAGGGGTAGGAGAAAGTCATATTTTGTAAGATGCTTTAGGGGGTTGTGTATTTATTCCTCATTGAGGTTATTTCTTCACCTAATATCCCTCAGCTTCCAGTGAAATCTTATTTAAATGTTATATGTAATAAATTAAGCAAGGAAATTAAGGTAATCTATGCCAAATTATAAAGGTGGAAATAATGGCCCTTCCCCATCCTCTTCCACCTCCCTATTCTCCCAGGCCAACAGAAGTGATCACAATTCTCCATGGGGCAGGTAAACTTCTAGAAGAGTAGGAACATTGAGGGCCATCTCTTGGACAGTCCCCATTTCTAGTCTCAGCCTTTACTCGATTAAGGAAAGCAGCAGGTTTCTTGGGGCACCATGCCTATATTTTAGATCTAAGTCTGATGTGTATTCTAGTAGTGGGTGGCAGTCTGCACTTTGATGAAACACACAGTAAAATAATCTGATCTGAACTGGAGCTGACAGCTAGAGTTTCTCATGCTCTTGCCGGTCTGCTGGCACCAGTGAAAACTATAGAAACCTAGAACTTAAAACATCCTGGCCTTTCTTATGCACACCTTCTATATTTTGCACTTTTCTAATATGCCAGATACTCTGGTGCTGATTACATAATTTATATTATCAGTAATCCTCATAGCTCTACAAGGTAAAATACTGCTAAATCTACATTTACAGATGAAGCCACTAACATGTAAAACTTATAAGTTTTCCAAGTTGGAGTCTTACAAGGTCACATGCTTGTAAGGTTCTATGCTGACATTAGAACCAGGGTTTGTCTAAATCTAAAATCTTATTTCCACTATATCAGAAAACTTATGAGGGTTGTGCGCTACCATCTACAAGGAAATTTTCAGACTTTTTGGTGCACTGAATTATTTAACAGTTACTGATTACTTGCAGTTTCTTTCTTTTTTTTAATGGACCCCTAGCCCTGTATATGTCAATCTAAACAGTTCATGCATTTTGGGTTCATGCATGCAAAGTAAATTTTCAGATTGGGAACTTGAAAGGAGCAATACGAAAGTGAAGGGGACATGGTGGAAAATAATTATATTTCAAGTTCTGGTTCTCTATACCTATAATACACAAGGAATTTTTATGCAAAGTTTGTGTTAGCTTTCAGTCACTATAACAAATACCTGAGACATCAAATTATAAAGAGAAAAGGCTTAAATTGGCTCACAGTTTTAGAGATTTCAGTCCATAATTGCTTGGCTCCATTGCTGTTGGGCCTGTGGTAAGGCAGTATATCATGGTGGGAGCATGAGTAGGGCAAAACTGCTCACCTCATGGATGGGAAGCCAACAAGAGAAAGGAGAGGGTTAGGAGTATAGTGTAGTGGTAGAGTGCTTGCCTACCATGTACATGCATGATGCCCTGGGTTCATGCCCAGTACGAAAAAAGAAAAAAAGGCCTGTAATCCCAGCACTTAGGGAGGCTGAGACAGGAGAATCGCGAGTTCAAAGCCAGCCTCAGCAATGGCAAGGCGCTAAGCAACTCAGTGAGACCCTGTCTCTATAGAAAACACAAAATAGGGCTGGGGATGTGGCTCAGTGGTCGAGTGCCCCTGAGTTCAATCTCCAGTACCGAAAAAAAAAAAAAAAAAAAAGAAAAAGAAAGAAAAAAAGGAAGGGAGCAGGGAGGGACTCATATTCTTCTTCAGGGACATGGCCCCAATGACCTAATTTCTTCCCATGAGGCCCCACCCCATAAAAGGTCTACTACCTCCCACTAGTGCCTCCCTGAAGAGTAATACTTGATGCCATGGGCCTTTGTGGAGCATTTTAAGATACAAACTGTAGCCAGCTTCCTCTTGCCTCATTTTTTTTTTTTGCCATTTTAACAATTTATTCTAATTAGGTATACATGACAACAGAATGCATTTTGATTCATTGTACACAAATGGAGCACAACTTTTCATTTCTCTGGTTGTACACAATGTAGAGTTACACCATATGTGCACTCATACATGTACCTAGGGCAATGATGTCCATCTCATTCCACTATATTTCCCATCCCATGTCCTCTCCCCTCCCCCCTTTGCCCAATCAAAGTTCCTCCATTCTTCCCATGGACCCCCCTTAAAAATATGGATCACTTCACAAATGTGTGTCACCCTTGCACAGGGGCCATGCTAATTTTTTCTGTATCATTCCAATTTTAGTATATGTGGCTGCCCAAGCGAGCACCTCTTCTTGCTTCTTTTTTTTTTTTTTTTTTTTTTGGTACCGGGGATTGAACTCAGGGGCGCTCGACCACTGAGCCACATCCCCAGCCCTATTTTGTGTTTTATGTAGAGACAGGGTCTCACTGAGTTGCTTAGCGCCTCACCATTGCTGAGGCTGGCTTTGAACTCGCAATTCTCCTGTCTCAGCCTCCCTAAGTGCTGGGATTACAGGCTTGCGCCACCGCGCCCGGCTCTCTTCTTGCTTCTTTTATCTCCCAGGTCAGCTCAAATCCTAGCTTTGTTTGATACTTTCCCCTACAGGTATCAGCTCAAATTAAAATCTCCTTTTCCATATTCTGTTAACACACTACTCACTTGACACTTGATCAGCTGGCTTTGTACTTTCCTTTAAATGTGTCCTGAGCTTTTGTTTTCCCCTATTTCAACTATCAAAGGTGCAAGGGCTAAAGGCCACCCTTCTTTTATCCCTTTGTCACAGATAGTAATATGTGGAATAGCTCAGTAATACTTGATTGACTAACTTTTTCAACTAACAGTTGAAAAATAGGTGAATTTGGGATAATTCAGGGACTAAGTAGATTAGGATGGTAGAAACAACAAGTCACATTTTAAAAGTAAGGTTTACAAAACATTCATCATTCAGCCTCATTTGTACTTCATTCCCTCTGTGAGAAATAGGCTCAAAGAGATTAAGTGACTTACTCTCAAAACCCAGACCCTCTTACCTCAAAGCTTGTATTATTTCCATTATAGTTGACTCCCAAGGCTGAATACACAATGACAACTAGAGACTGCCCCTTCCTGCAGAACATCCTTACCAGCAGAGGGCGCAAGAACATACACGGGGCTTGGAGTGGGTCGGGTTTGCACGCTGGCCCAGCCGCGGTGATCTACATGACCAAGAGAAAACTATTCAATTTTTTTGAGACTTCTCTTTAAAAATATTAATGGTAATGTCCTCACCACCATCACAGGGTGGTCATAAGGATTAGAAACACTCTGTGGTTGGCACACAGTGGGTGAACAATAAATCACAACTTTCATGAACTTCATAAGAAATCATAGAAGCCTAGGGGTTTAAACAGACATTCTTATTTAATGCTTTAATAAATATTCGAAATTAGTTTGCGTACTTGACACTTAAAAAAGAGTTACATCAAATGGTCAAATTAATGGAGATTGATGAAAAATTTCAACAGCCAGCAAGAATGTGAGGAAGCAGATTGGAACAATCTTTTTGGACTAAAATTATAAGCCATTGACCCCAGCAACTATTTTTTTTTAAATATTTTTTTAGTTATAGATGGACACAATGTCTTTATTTCATTGCTTTGTATGTGGTGCTGAGGATCGAACCCAGGGCCTCACGCATGCGAGGCCAGCGCTCTACCGCTGAGCCACAATCCCAGCCCCCCAGCAACTATTTAACCTGAGAAAATAATACTGCAATACTTAAAAAAAAAAAACAAAAAACAGGGAATGTCATCATTGCTCTCTTCATAATAGCAAAAATATAATATCAAACTTATTAAATGCACAAGTTTATAGCTTATAGTTTCTCCCTCAAATTGAACACTATGTAGTCATTAAAGCAATGTAACTGAACATTCTAAATGGAAAGATGATCAAGACAAGGAGGCAAAAACCACATGATACAACCAACCTGATTTTGATTTTGCTTAAAAATATACACAATCAAAATATTAAGGTATTTTAATGGATGAGATTGATTTTTTAAAAAATATTTTTTAGTTATACATGGACACAGTGTCTTTATTTTGTTTAGTTATTTTTGTGTGGTGCTGAGCATCGAACCCAGTGTCTCACACGTGTGAGGCAAGCGCTCTGCCACTGAGCCACAACCTCAGCCCAAGATTGTTGATTTTTTCGTTTCTCTTTGCTTATCTTAACATTTATCACTTTTGTAATATAGTAAGTACTTTCTTTTATAGTAGTAGAGTTGAAGTCTTTCATTTAACACTGCCTGCTAGCACAATCAGGCCAGTAGTTATGTAAATTAAGTCAACTTTAATAGAGAGACTTGGATGTTTCAAGGTAAATAAAGTAATTAAAATCCTGATGAAATTTCCAAGCTTTGACTTAGCTGTTGTAAGAATGTAATAAATAGACACCAAGCTCCACTTTTTCAAAAGGCCTAAAAAGGCATAAAATATGAACAATTGTTCATGTAAAGGGTCATATGACCTGTGTGTCCCGAACAAATGTAACCTGAAACACACCCTATCTCCTATTCCAGGCTAGCTGCACATCTCTGGACAGTGTGTTTGCTCTCCATTACTTAATTTACTTTCCTATACTTGAAATGGAGTGGAATTTCAATGTTGAGTTACCCATTAGCTCCAGGGCTAAATTTAAACCTTTAATTAAATTAATCTGTTGATCTTAAATACATTGCTTCTCCGTCAGAGAAGTGAAGCAAGTTTTTTAGGTGTCACAGAGTTTAATTCAGTGTGACAGTTGTTCCTTACTGCATTTGGGAGGTCACCCAAACCGCCTGTAGAAATCCCTCCACGATTTTTTATTGCTCCAGGCGAGGCCTCCACCCCTATCCTCACCGGTTGGGGTTGGGGTTGGGGCTGCAGTGACACATTCCCCATTAGGAGCTCCCCCTCCCCCGTTCTGGAAGGGTCATAAGGTCCTTGGGCAAAGAACCCACATCCCAAGAAGACAAGATAGGTGTCAAACGGTATTGATGAAATAAATGACAGAGTATCTATCCATATTGGTCCCAGTATATGGGGGTGAACAAGATCATAATCCTCAAAAATTTGCAAGGCGACAAGGAGAAAGGAGACTATTTTAGCCCGCGTCAGTCCTGTAGAAAACCGAGCACATTTCAGGGCCAAAGTGAAAATTTATGTTGCCTTTACTAAGGGAGATGAAAGTTCCAACACCATGAAATAGGGGGGTGAGGTGTAAATCGGTTCGACCACATGGAAAAAGGTGCAGGCATCCCAGCGTGTGCCTTTATCTTGGGGCCGCTCCCCTGACCTGCGGATGAATAAGAGACACCTCAGTAGTTGGCGACGCTTTCAGGTAGGGACTGCGGATCCATCCGTGTAACTATTTATAAGACCTATTAGTCGGGTCCAGCAGTAACGCAGGGTCCGGTTAACTGGCTCACGGTCCAAACCTCTGTGCAGCTCCAAATAACTGTCCTGCAGAACCATAACTCTCCCAGGAGCACATCCCCACGGGGTGACTCACAGGGTTCTGTTTGCACCCCTAATTCTCGGTGCTTGCGTGCCGGGGTAACGTGCTCGCCTCCCGCACCTGGCTTCTGCGCGCCCCGGGAGGCGCAAACTCTCCCAGCAGGCTGCTGGGACGACCTGCACAGCCCCGCCACGCGCTCGCTCTCCCTTCCTCCTCCTCTTCCTCCTCCTCCGGCCCCTGTGCCTCCCGCCACTTGCTTCAGCGGCCGCCGCCTGCGGCTTTGTTTTCTTCCCAGGTTTCATTCCCTACACGTGATACTGTGTTATTGCTTCGGAGCGTGAGCGCGGGGCGCGCGCACCTATAAATACGAACACCCGGGCCCGGGAGCCCAACCAGCCAGGCGACCCGCAGACGGGCGGATAGCCAGCGATCGAGTGAGGCGGCGGCGGCGGCAGCAGCAGCAGGAGCAGCAGCAGCAGCAGCAGCAAGGGAGGCGCGCGTATGGGTCGGCGGCGCCCCCCGCCCTAGCACCGAGGGGCGAGCATGGCCCGCCCGCGGGGGGGCCGGGCCGCCGCGCACGCCGCCTGCGCCCCGCGCCCTACCCAGCCCGGGTCGCCACGGCTCGCGCCCGCCGCTTAACATTCGGCGCCGCTCGCTTCTCTGGGCATCGCGGAACTAGCGCCGCAGACGGACACAATGGCGGCGGCGACCGCCACCGCCGGCACAGCCGCCTGCAGCAGCGGCGGCAGCGCCGGCACCGACGCCGCAGGCACCGGTGGGTTGCAGCCGCCGCTGCCGCAGCCCCAGCCCGCGGCCGCCGCGCCGGCCCAGCCACCGCCCGAGCCCCCCCGGAAGCCGCGCATGGACCCGCGGCGCCGCCAGGCTGCCCTCTCCTTCCTCACCAACATCTCGCTGGACGGACGGCCGCCGCTGCAGGAGGAGTGGGGCGGCGGCGAGGACAGCGGAGCAGCCAAGCCCGGAGCGGGCAGCGCTTACGGCGCGAGGACTCGGCTCAGCCTGCTGGCCGCCGGCTGCAACGCGCTCGCCGCACCGGGCACGGCGGCCGCGGCGTTGGCCACTGGGTCTAGCCCTTTCCCATTGCAGCCTTCGCTGCTGCCGCCCCTAACTCCGGGAGGCCATGCGACCCTGCCTGGCCCCGGGGCGTCGCGGGCTTTCGCAAGCCCCCTGGGCGCCGGTCGGACGTCCGGGGAGCATTTGCAACCGTCCCGGTCGGCGTCTCTCGCCGCCTGTTCTCTACTGCAGCTGCCGGATGGACCCGGGAGTGCCGGGCAGGAGGAGTTGGAGGAGGACGATGCCTTTACCACCGTGCAGGTGCCGGCGGCCGCCTTCTTGGGCTCCGGGCCCCCCGGGAGTGGGAGCGGCAGTCGGGGCCGTCTCAACTCGTTCACTCAGGGAATCCTGCCCATCGCCTTCTCCAGGCAGACCTCGCAAAACTACTGCTCCCTGGAGCAGCCGGGTCAGAGTGGCAGCACCAGCGCCTTTGAGCAGCTGCAGAGGTCTCGGTGAGTACCCTGGACGCGATATGCGCCCTGCTCTGCATGGCTATCCGCCCCTGGCACGCCCAGCCTCCCCGTAGTCTCTGGACTCTATTGCACGAACTGGTAGCTCCCACTTTCCCGCGCCCATTTGGGTCCAGGGCTTCTGGCCCATATTCCAAACCAGTTAGGGCACGCGAAAGAGGAAGAGTGCACAGGGAGTGTGGTCACACGTGTGTTCGCGAACCTGGCACTCTCAGAGCAGGACCACTATGCTAGTGTCGTGGCCCAGGAGTTGGGAGTTGCAGGAGCCCATTAAAAAGCGGCTCCCTAACCTCCCAGCACAAGGAGATCCTTAACTTCCTGGAACCCAGTCTAGACCCGGGAGGCGCGATCCTCAAGCTAGGATAGTCGCCACCGGTCTCAGTGTGGTGCGGTGGGTGGGGCCCGCGGCTGGGCGGCGCGCAGGAGCCTGAACTGGTAGCAGACACGCGAGAACCCTTCCGAAGTTCCTTCCTCAGCTCAGTGTTACTGCGGCCGAGGGACACTTGGCGTTTTCCTTTGCTTTCCTAAGAAGTTGGGGAAGTCCTTACATTCTCTTGAGCCAGGGTGGGGAACAGGGAAGACAGAGCTTGAGCCCTCCCTCCAGCCCCATTCCAAGATGAATTTGCTTGAGTTAGTTAAAAGCTTATTTTACCTGCAGGCATACTAGCAAAAATCCGAAATGCTTGATATTTATTTATCCAGGAAATGGCAGGAGCTTATTACCCTATACTAGGGGACAGTCTGATAGATTTATGTGGGACTTGGAGGTTGGGCAGCAGCCCGAGTGGGCGAAATTCATGCCTGTTTCCTGGAAGGCTCTGGTTTTTAGGTCGACCTTCTGTGAAGTAAGTTACAACAGACTCCATCTGGGTTTGGTTAATTTAGCAGAGTGGAGCCTCAGTTTACCCTTCAAGGACAGACCCTTGCCACGATTCTGAAGGCATCAAGATGGGCTGGAAGAACATTCTCAATTACAGCCTCTCTCCTATAATGCGCCTCTTTTGCTCTGGCCCAAGAAAGAAAGCCTTTTGGAAAACTCTTGTAATCAAATCAAAGAACAAGCCGACTCCTCCAGAGTTACCAGTGGATGGAATCAGGCCGGTACTGATGTGTAGATTACAATTCAAGTGCCTATGGGCCGCAGGGCTAGGGGTGTGGAGTCCGGGGAAGCAACCTAGTGATTGCCTGGATGAATTAGTGACACTGGGCACAGGTGACAGTCCGCTTCTGGCATTTCTTGTTAGAGCACGCATCTCCTGGGTAGCGGGTGAGTGCGTGGGAGGGGAATCCTTCCCTTTCTGGGCAAGCAGTGCACACTCAGCAGTTTCTGGGCAGCTATGTGTTACCGCTTGACATCACAGGCGGGCTCATAATTCTGGAGTTTGAGCCCAAGCCCAGCAGTCAGTGGGTCATGACAGGAATTATAATAAACATAAGTGTTATTTTAAGCCAGTGTGCAAGACTGGCCTGTGTCGCCTGGTAGACAGATGTATTCCCTATGCTGAAAGCAGCTGGAGATCCGATTACCTCTTGCTCTTTCTCCAAGAAGCTAATTTGAGGGGCTATGGATTATCTTGGGTTCATATTTCTGAGCCAAAGAACTTCCAGAATTTACTCTCTAATCCTATCCCTGTGAACCTTTAGGATGTTTTTATTGATCCCTCCCACCTCAATACACATTAAGATGACTTAGTCAATATTAAGGTGCATCCTTACCTGTTAGTGGTATTTATCTTACTATTTCTGAATAGTCCATATCTGGCAACTTGATAGGCACTTTAAAAATGACACCCGTCAACAAAAACAGCATCAAATTTGATGTACTGGCCAAGGCGGTGGGGGAGGGGAGGTAGATAAAATTGATTTGAGAAGAGGCCTTTTAAGAAAGGCCAGCTTCTGCTTCGCTGAGGAATGTGGCATATCCCAGGACACTACTGTTTTTCAGACCTTTGTCTGAGGTGTGATGCTTTTATGATTTCTGAAGAGTACTTTCACCTGCCTATACCGAGTGTGGTTTAGAGTACAAACTTATCTGAATAAAGCACAGGTGGGGCCTTTTTCTTGGCTTTCCCTTGCCTTCCTGGTGTGCCCCCTTTCAGAAGCCTTGCCAGCCCCTGTGGTTCTGTACATGACTTTACCTGGGTTTTTATTCTGGGATGTGGTTTGTCGATTAAATTAGACTTGCCTTGGGTTCATTTCTAGCTGAATTCCATAGCATTTTTCTGCTCCAAAGTGGCCTGGGGATCCTCAGCCTCATGGGGAGCTCTTAGAAATGCAAACTCGTCAGCCCCACCCTCTCCTGCTTCAGCCCAAATCTGCATTTTAACAAGATCCCCAGGGGATTCAGATACAAATGAAACTGCGGGAAGCACTGCTTAGTGAGTCTCAAATCTGCCCTTTTTAATGAATTTGAGATTTTCTTTAGTTTAATTTGAGTATATGAAAATCAGAATTTCACAACCTGAAGTCTTGAAACCAATTCAAATGAATTCAAACCAATCTCAATGAATTACTTGGACTTCCAAACTTTGAAATACAACAGGGAGGAAGATTTCCAGGCCTTGGTGTGAGAATGTGCTCAGTAAACAGGTGGATGCATCGATGACACCATTTCTGTATGCTGATACGTGACATCTATCACATTTGACCCTTAGAAGCCACCTGTGAGTTCTTTCACAAGTGAGGAGACCATGGAGCTCAGAGAGGTCTATTAACTGCCTCGGACTGGCAGTTACTGAAAGGCACTTAAGATAATGAGTCAACCCCCTGTTTGGGCCAGAATAGGAACCTGAGTTTTTGATATCTTAGCCTGATGTCTTGTCACTCTGCCTGGCACACAATAGGGCCATCCATCATGTTCCAGCTGCTGACCGTGAATGTCTGGGATATTTATAGCTGGCCAGTCACTTGGGTGTGATTTGTACCCCCTTTTTGTTAGTTATCCCTTGCAAGTTTTGCCTCTTTGTTTGGGTCCTCCAACTTGGCTGCTGCTTCCTGGGCTCTGTTCTATTGGACTGTGGCCTGGGGATCCTTCTGGCCTTGTGAAGGGTTTCATGTGGCCTGGGAAGTAGGCACTAGGTTATGCAGAGGTGCCAGAGGTGGGAAACCAAAAAGATGCTTTTTAGCTTTACGCCCTATTGCATTTCTTCTCTGCTGGAGCAGTGAGACTCCCGTAGGAAGGTGTTAATAGGTGAAAGGGAGTATAAATCTATAAGGTGTCTTAAGGCTTTATTTACTTTAAGAACTTTACCCAGGCAGCAGCTGGCAGCAGTCCTAATTACTTCACTTCCTGGAGCTTCTGATGGCCATACAGCTGCCCAGCAACAGTCTTCAGCCCAGGTGGAGCTATGTGCATGCCAGAAGGGCCGCTGGGTGACTGGGATAGTCCTTAGAAAGGACAAGCGGCAGCCGGTGCCCGCCTGTAATCCCAGCACTTTGGGAGGCTGAGACGCGAGTTCAAAGCCAGCCTCAGCAACAGCGAGGTGCTAAGCAACTCAGTGAGACCCTGTCTCTACATAAAACACAAAATAGGGCTGGGGATGTAGCGCAGTGGTCGAGTGCCCCTGAGTTCAATCCCCAGTACCCCCCCCCCAAAAAAAATGACAAGCGGCTTTTACCTTTTCCAAACATCTGAGTTTGAATCATGCCACATGGAGAGTTGGGCCTTCAATGGAAAGAGGGAACGGGGAGCAGGGGAGCCTCACAGGCTGGGGCCCAGTGCTGCTGCACTGGCAGCCTTTGCATCCCGAGCAAGTTAAATCAGCCTTTCTCCTCCAGAGAGCCCAGACCTGTGGCTTGGGCCCTTTAAGCCAGATGCTCCAGGCATTTATATTTGTTATTGAAGACAGACTTGAGTGTGGGCAGGGGGTGCTAAAAGCTTCCAGAGGCTTGTCAAATGTTAATGTATTTAGGATCACCTGGGGATCTCTTCAATGGCACATTCTTCTTTCTAATAGCTCCAAGCTTTGTGGAGGGAGGCTTATCCTGTACTCTGATTTGTTCCTGCTGTAAGGCTGAGGAAACTGGAGCTCAGAAATGTTAAGTCACTTGCTCAAGGTCACTCAGCCCTTAATCACAGAACTCTGGCTCATCCCTGACTGCTTACCCAGGCCTCTTAGGGCTTCTGCCCCTCCTCCTGCACCGCCCCTCTTGGGGTGGAAACTGGGCTCATGCTGTAAACTGCAACCTCACTGTGTCTTGACTGAACAGAAAAATGTGAACCAACTAGTAGTTGAGAATCAGCCGTATGGGAGGGGAGATGGTCATTCCTCCCTAACTTTGTCACCACCTGGCAATGTGACTTTGATCTCCCTAGCTTATTGCTTAAGTTGTCTTTGAGCCATTTTCCATGTGCATGAGGTATGGAAGCCAAGGCTGCAGTCTCAGGCTAGGCCAGGCTCTGGTCAGGACACTTTCTGAAGTCTCAGCCTGGTTTGTGTCAACTAGTGGCCCTAGCTGCTGGCAGAGGCATCCCTATCACCGCCCACTGCCGCACTTGTCCTCCCAGAGCTTGTAATGTGGGTGAGTTCAGGAGGCAAAATAAACGAGAAGCCTGTTCAGTGCTGGCAAGTGCCCAGTGAGAGCAACAAGTTCAAGGGTGATCTTTTGCTCTCTGAAAGGGTGGGGCAGCCTGCAGGGCTCTGCACAAAATCCCACTGGCCTGGGAAGCTCCTAGTAGTGCCTGGACATTCCTCCTCATTGGAGATTGTTAGGTTGGGGGTGGGGGCTGAAGGCAGGAGGTCTGGCAAGCAGAATGGGAAGAATAGGTGGGTGAGATGGTGACCTGGTGTGGGACAAAGACTTAAGAACCCTGCCTTTCTGGGCCATGTGGGTTCTTGGGCACCTGGAATTAAAGGATTGGGACAGAAGAGTCTGCCACCTTTTCCTCATCTAGCATTCTGCATGATGAGTCCTGTGGCCTGCTACAGAACCTGGGACATGTTTAGCTTGGGGACATGTGGGACATTTAACTTCAGATGCAGCAGCTGTATGTCTGTTCCACAGCACTGGTTGGCAGAATGTGCTTGAATAAATGAGTGAGTGGAGTAGGGGGACTTTATAAACCACCCTCAGCAGTAGGTGTCACAGCTGGACGAGAACTTGGGGCCGTCCAACCTGGAAGCCACACTGCCTGATGAGATGCTCAGTTCCCCAATCAATACCCCACCCCTCAGGAAGGAAGTGATCTGCATAACTTAGTGGCTAAAAGTCCTCAAGTTTACGAAGTGCTTTTCTAGGCTCTGATTTCAGCCCCAACAGACAGGAGTCCAAAGTTACATGGTGGACAAGAAGTGGCTTTAGGTGCTTTGTTATTTGTCAGGTATGTAGTAGAGGAAATTCTAGTAATGAGACTTAATGCCTTGCATCACTTATTCACTTAACAAACATTGAACATAATGAGTATCGATTATGAGGCATCACTGTTAATCATAGGAGATTGAGACATAAAATTTGGTCCCTGTGTTGGGTGACTTAAGCAAACAAGCATTTAGCACAGCAATGAGTGGTTAGAGTTGAGCTTGATGTTTGAGCCCCCACAGAGTGGGACACTTCTGACCATCCTGTGTGGGACCTGGCAGGCAGCCTAGGACACAGTATTTTTATTTAACAAACGTGGGACAGGCATTATTCTAAGCACTTTATAGGGATTGAATTGATGTTTATAACAATCCTGAGACAGCATAGCACCCTGTTTCAAAGCACAGAGAGGTGAAGTAACTTACCCGAGGTCCCTCAGTCTATACGTGGGAACTGCGTGTTGGCAGCCAGGTACTCAGGTTCCAGAATTTGCATTCTTGTCCACCTCACCTGGCGCTGTGGACTGTGGGTCAGACTCATAAGTGCCTGTTAAACTGGCTTCAGCTAAACCTGGCAGAAGTTGACCTAAATGACCTCAAAGGTCACCACCTATTCTGATTTCCTTATTTACATTTCTACCTCTTTGTCATTCTGGGTGGACCTTTGTTCATGAGGACCGACCAGGAGACTGGGCCAGGGTGGACAGGGATTAGTGTGACCACAGTACTGAAATCCTGCTCAGTGCCTGCTTGGAATTGGGAATAATAACTGTCACCTCCCTGGGCCTGTGTATCTTGGTGTCACCCTTTTCCCCAGCCCAGGGGTTGGCAAACAGGTCCTCTGCTTGTGTGTACATAACTCTCTTGGAAACTGCAGTGTCTGCTTGTGCGTGTGTTGTCTTTGGCTGTCTTTGTGCCCCGGAGACAGAATTGAGTAGTTGCAACTCAGACCACATGACCTGCAAAAGTCTAAGCTTTTTTTTGTTTTTTTCGTTCTTGTCCCCGAAAAAGATTGCCACCTCTGCCCCAGCCCAGTGCAGGAGGTGTGCAGGGTGCTGGGCCCCTCCCTGCCTACACTCACCGCCTTGGCCTGGACTTGTGCTCTGGGTGATGATGTTGCTTTCTGACAGCTTCCTCGCTGCTTCTGGACCCCTGTCAACCCTTCTCCCTGAGTTGCCAGAGGGACCTTGCTAAGACCCACATTTGATCCTGTCAGTCTTAAATTCCTTATATTTCATGCAAGGCAGCCTTTGGCCTAGTGCCTAGTTACCAATGCCACCTCTCCTCCTCCTGATAATACTGTCCTCTACTCTCTTCCCCCCCTGCTGTCCTGTGTTGGCTTGCTTGCTTTTTTTGTTTGTTTGTTTTTAAATATTTTTAAAATTTATTTGTTCTAATTAGTTAGACATGACAGAATGCATCTCGATTCATAGTATACAAATGGAGCATAATTTTTCATTTCTCTGGTTGTACACAAAGTAGAGTCACACCATTCATGTCTTCATACATGTACCTAGGGTAATGATGTCCATCTCATTCCACCATCTTTCCTACCCCCATGCCCCGTCCCTTCCCCTCCCTCTCTTTTTGCCCTATCCAAAGTTCCTCCATTCCTCCCATGCCCTTCCCCATTATGGATCAGTATCCACTTACCAAAGAAAACATTTGGCTTTTGTTTTTTGGGGATTGGTGTACTTAGCATGATATTCTCCAGCTCCATCAATTTACCTGCAAATGCCATGATTTTATTCTCTTTTAATGCTGAGTAATATTCCATTGTGTATATGTACTACAGTTTCTTTATCCACTCATCTATTGAAGAGCATCTAGGTTGCTTTCACAGTTTACCTATTGTGAATTGTGCTGCTATAAACATTGATGTGGTGCCTCACTATAGAATGCTGTTTTTAAGTCCTTTGGGTATAGACCAAGGAGTGGGATAACTGTGTCAAATGGCTGTGTTGGCTTTCTCGAGAATACCATTGCTGCTTCTCCTGGGGAGGGTCCCTAGCACTTTCCTACAGAATTCTCCCTCTTTTGATGAAGTTTCACCTCACTGAGCCCTACACACTGTCCTGGCTGACCTCCAGCCCCTGTACTACACCAGCTCCTCCTCCAGTCACGGGCTTGGTGATGCATCAGCTGGGGGCTGGCTCCCACCAAAATGGACCACCTAACTCCCTCTGTAGAGCAACCAGGACACCCAAACAAAACTCAGTTACCTGACGGTGTCAGTAGGGAAATCTGATTCCAAGACACCAGGCAAAACCTCTTAGTAATCTTAGGACATCTTCCTCCAAGCCCCACTCGTCCTGGTAACTACTTCCTCCACCCACCACCTCCTGCAGCTTTTCAGGCTTTTATTTTCTCCCCGCAGTCACTCCTGACCCTTTATTGGGTGAAACAGTCTACCTATCACCCTTTTCCTCAGTTTCACAACTGAACTGAGCCAGCCAACTTGACCGTGTCCCTGTCCCTGGGGTGAGATGAGCCTGCTTGCCCATGCCTGCCTCTGGGTTTCAGCTAAATGCAGTAGCTTGCTTCAGCCAATTTCATAGAGATAAGGACTCTGAGCTGCTTGGTATCTTGCAGTTCTCATGATGGGAGTGTTTACACCATGGGAATTGGCCAGCGGGCTTTTTATCCTCCTTCTAAAGAGCTGGCTTATTAGCATGTATACCAAGGGCTTTGCCATACACATCTTTTTGTTCCATTCTGCCCTCTGGGGATGTGTAAATGTCTGCTATCAAAGGAAGCTTGTTGAAAACCAATTTTAAAAGAATCTCTACTTAGCATAAAGATGTGAATTTCCCCCAGGGTCCTCACCACCCATTTTTCAACCCCCAAAAGAGCACGCCCTGTTCCCATCAGTCAGGTTTCAACTCACATCCAATTTAAAAACCAAACTTTGCAGATGCTGGAGTAGAAACAGACTGCCTTAGGAGTGCATGTAAGAATCATAAAATCATTTAGTGTTTTTTTTTTCCTTAACTGTAATGCTGTGTTTTTATTTTTGTTTGGTTTTTAAAAGCCTTCAGGAACATATAATCAATCAGTGTTTCTTGTTTTTTTTCCTCCTTTGTGTTAGTAGTTTGGATAATTGCACACTAGTTTATATTTAACAAGGTTATCATTAATGTGGTTTGGGGTTTATTGCTGCACATTTAGTCACAAAGACAAAAGCTTATAAAGTAGAGCATGCAATTGCTAGTGGTTGAGGACTTGGAATATTGCAATAATTTGGGGGAGTGTGAAAGAATCCAGTCTTGTCCCTGATTTATAGAATACTGTGTACTTAAATCTAAAGTACATTTCACGGTAGATTAAAATACCATTCAACAAGAGATTAATGTTTGAGAATGCCGAAGATTTCTGTGTACTAAGCACATTGATTTTTATTTTAAAGCACTTTTCCTCATTGACCCAATTATTTATGAAGCAAAATGTCTTTTTTGATAGTTTCAGAAAGGCAGGGATTACATGGAATGGAAGATGGGCAAAGTCTAAAAAGTTTTTTGCTGAAGCACAAAAATTGGTATGGTAATGGGGCTGATGATTGATCTGAAGTTGAAAATTAGTTCTCCAGGAAGTATTGAGTATTATTGAGTTGAATAAAAGTTTGCTTTTGGAGGGTGAATAATGAAGAGGGCAGATGAGATTGCAAATGTGTAAAGTAATTATAAAGCCAAACAACCAGTGGAAGTGAAACAGGCCTGGAAGAGGCTTTATTATGGGAGGAATACTCCCAAGTCCCCGCGCGCGGCCAGGCTTCGTGGCATACAGAATTTAAAGGGTCCCCAAAAGGAAGGCTTAAGGCAGGAAGGGAAGGGCCTGGGACAGGAAGAAGTGTTGGTGTAGAGTCCAGTGTCCTCTGAGATTGGTTAGGTGAGGCTGGTGAGGTCAGAGTCCTTCTGGGATGAGCCAGGAGTCATGGCGGCTTTCATGTCCGAGGTTCGCTGTTTTTTCCCTATCAGCTACTGGGGGCTGCCATGTTGGTGTGTTTGGCGCATGCGTACCGCATGCAGCGCTCGGGACTGATGGTGATGCTCCCGGAGGTGGCGGCTCCACGAGGAAGGAGGGGGCGAGGAGAAACTTTCAGAAAGTGCCCCAGGGGAGCGAGTGGCTGTTTTCCTTGTCTGCCTCCGACCTAACAGTAATTGTGAGATTCAGTTTATCTGTCACAGGGTCATGAGGCCCTTGTGGTGATGTACCCTGTAATCCCAGCAACTAGGAAGGTGAGGCAGAAGGACCACAAGTTCAAGGCCAGTCTCAGAAACTTAGGCTGGAAGCAATTTAGTGAGACCTTGTCTGAAAATTAAAAGGGTTGGGGATGTGGCTCAGTGTTTGCCTAGCATGGATAGGATCTGGATTCAATCCCCAGTACTGCAGTGGGGGGCGGGGGCAAATTTATCCATCACAAAATTCACAACTGGTAATACTGGTACTTCGTAGTTTACAAAGTGCTCTCGCATATATTTTTTATCAAAGCATTTCAAATAGGTAGTAGGATAGCATCAATTAGAAAGTTGCTATGTGCGGTAGAGCTGGAGATTTTTTGGGGTTTTTTTTAGTTGTAGATGGACACAAACATCTTTATTTTTATATGGTGCTGCAGATCGAACCCAGTGCCTCATGCATGCAAGGCAAGCGCTGTACCACTGAGCTACAATCCCAGCCCTGGAGGTTTTGTTTGTTTTTTTTTTTTGGTACTGGGGATTGAACCCAGGGGGACTTAATCACTGAGCCACATCCCTAGCCCTCTTTATTTTTTATTTTCAGACCGGATCTCACTAAATTGCTAAGGGCCTCACTAAATGGCAAAGGCTGGCTTTGAACTTGTGATCCTCCTGCTTCAGCCTCCCAAGCCGCTGGGATTACAGGCATGGGCCACTGCACCTGGCTGGAGCTGGAGTTTTTAAATCTACATTTTCCAATTTCAAGTGAGAGTTTTTAAACAAAAATTATACCATAGTCATATCACTTAATAAAAACAAAAGTTCCTGTTGAATGCTGTGAATGTATTCTTCCTGCCCCAAATCTTCATTTATATATCAGTTAACCTCAAAAGAACAAAATTCTTAGGCCCTAGTTCATTTCAGACCTATGGGCCAGAGTCAGTCAAGGTCAGTATGTTAAAGTACAAAGAAATACTGTGCCCGGGCAGGCCAGCACCTTCTCATCAAGCCAGGATGCTGATTTTCACATGATAACCTCTGGGCAAGGCCAGCAGGACCCTGAGCGGTGGAAAATTTTCCTAAGGATGGCAGCTGTCTGGATAGCAGTCTGATGTCAGTTTCTTCCCTAGGGGCCAGGCTCTTGCTCCTTTCCTGCCCCCCTGCTGCAGAAGGGGAAAGACTGGCTTTGGAGCATGAGGCTCTGACCCTAAGTGGCACCTTTTGGGCAACTCACTTAACCCCTGTGAGCCTCATTGTCCTTATCTGTAGAGTGAGGATAAGAATTCCTGCCTTTTGGGGTGTTGCAGGTGTTAAAGTAAAAATACAATATTCAGCACCTAGCGAGGTCTGGCCCTTAGTGACTGAGCAGTAAAGCCAGAGCTGATATTTCCATTCACCACGGAAGGTACCACCACACCCTGCACCTTCCCTTAGGAAGCCAGTTGAGAAGTTGGGTGAGGTTTTCCAAGACCCTGGGGAACTGATGTTCCGGAACCCTGAGCGTGTTGTTTTAGTTTCATAAATATTAAAATCTGAGCTCTGAAGGAAAACACAAGGTGCTGATTTCACCCTGCCTACCCTGTAGCCTTGACAGTTTCCATTAGCAAAATAAAGCAAGGCTGGATGAATTCCCATGTCGGTCACTGTAGATTTAGAGCAGCGGAAGGATGAGGTGAAGAGTAACATCTGGTCTTGCCTACACAGGCGCATAGAAGAGGCTGCCCTCCCAGGAGCGACCTTGTCGCTCCGAGTGGGGCACCTGTGAGAGTATTTCCACTTCCAGGGTAATTCCAGGAGGCTCACCTTTCCTCACCCTCTTTGCAGAAGCCACAACCTTCATTCTGTGGTCTGTGTGAGTGTGCCCAGCCCCCATTGCAAGACAGCCCTCTTGGGAGTGAGGGCTCCTTGGGGGAACCTGTGGGGCAGTGTGGCCTTGACACATGGAGTCAGTGTTGAATGCTACTCAAATGATGTCTCACCTTTCACCTCTATTTCCCCTACCTATATTCAGGTTCCTCTGCATGTGGCCTTCGCCTCCCTTTGCTCCCCTTCTTAAACAGAGCTAGGTCTTTGTCCAGAGCTTCCAGGCACTGGATCAGCAGCAATTTCAGTATCTATCCTGCACATGCATCTGTGTGCCAGCAGGGTGGTTTGGGTATCCAGAGGTAAGTGGAGCCCAGTGCCTGCTCCAGAAGAGGAGACTGACTGGGCAGGGGGCAGCTGGGCTCCTGCATAACAGTAGAAGTTGGGAGAGGGGCATTCCTGAGGTGGGAGCTTGTGGCAGTCTTAGAGATGACTTTTGAGTTGGGCCTACAGACGGGCTGTGACTTCACTGTGGGTGCTTGATGTTGAAACATGCTGGATACTGTGTTAAGAAGAGCAAGTTTCATTTCAAAAAGAGTAGGTAGACTTTTGAGCAGGGACAGCTGTGAACAGAGCTGAGTTGTTAGAAGCTGCAGGCAGGTGGGATGGTGAAAGGAAACCATAGTTGGCCTCTTACTTTTGGGCCAGTGATGGGGCAGCACCACATGAACTGTTACCTCATGGCCTGGAAGCAAAAAGAGGAGACACTGGGGTCCCATAGTCTCCTCTGCAGGCATGCTCTCATGACTCACCTCTTAAAGGTTCTAGCACCTCCCAGTAGTGCCAAGCCTTGAACACAATGGGCCTTTGGGGGACATTCTGGATCCAGACTATGGCAAGTCCTAATGCCAAACCTGATTTGGGGGAATGGGGATCAGTAGGTGGCTGAGGCACCATAGAATTTTGCAGAGGAGAGGAACCCTAAAGTCTATACTGGGTATTTCTGGTTTTAATTCTTTGATATGGCTACAAATCAGTGGTTCCCAGAACATGCTCCCTGGTCCAGCAGTATCCAGGAACTTGTTAGCAATTCAATTCTCAGGCCCTGCCTACCTTGGACCTGCAGCATCAGAAACCCTGAGTGAGGGCCCAGCCCTCTGTTTCCTTAGGCCTTCCAGGTGTGTGATGCCCATTCATGGGGGAAACAGGCAGTTAGACAAAGCCTCCTATGAGTTTCTCAAGCTTTACTGAACCTCCCAAAAGATGGAAACAGTACCTGGTGCTTTTATTAGGAGATATTTTAATTTTACCTCAAAGCATTCTAGCACAAATCAGTAGAAGTGAGCTCCTAAGCCAGGCTCTGCTGAGAGCCCGGCTGACACAGGATGGAGGCTACACAGAACTATGTAAGTTCATGGCTCCTTTTCTCTCTTCCTTGGGCCACACTGTATATCTGTGAACTTCTAGACTCCGCTCTGAGTTCCTTGCACCTTACTTCTCCCTGCCTCCTCCTGTCTGGTGTTTCCGTGCCTTCATCTGTGTCTTAAAGCATGTTACATTTACTTCTATTTTAAGGTCTTAGCAGTTTTGTTTTAAATAGTGAAACAGATTTGTTCAGAGCTGTCTGCCTTCTACCAAGCCCTGAGGATCTGGGGGTGCACCAGAGAGATGAGGCCCTTTTTATCACGGATCTTAGTGTCTAGTCTGGGAGATGGGCTGTAAAAAGGCAATCAAAAAACAAGTAAAATAAATTCTGGAGAGTGGTAGGGAGGGAATCACTGGGGTCTGAGAACATCTGGTAGATGCTGAGGAAGATGAAGAAGCAATTAAAGCCATCTAAAGATGAAACACAGGTTTCAGGCACTGGGAACCATATGTTCCAGAGCCCTGGGATGTAAACATGCTTGATCTGTTTAGGAAGGAGTCAGGGTGGTTGGGGCACAGTGAATGTGAGAAGCTGAAGCCCAACAGTTGGTCAGGAGTGACACACACTGCCAAGAGTTTTCTTTTTATTAGAAGAAGCCCCTGCACAGTGCTACCCTGGGCAGCAGCGTACTCTGGCTAGTGGTTTAAAATCCCACCGATGGCTGTGTAGAGACTGGATTGATGGAGGACAGGCGTGGATTTGGACATGTTTGGGAGCCTTCTGCTTCAAGGGAGAGCATCCCAAGAGAGAATAGTCTGGGCCAGGGCAGAGAGGAGGAGGGCTTGATGGGCTCCAGGTGTGTGTTGGAGGTGGCATTGATAGAACATGTAGGTGAGTTGAATGGTCCCTGCCATCATGAAGCTTAGGTCTAAAGGGAGAAGAGAATCTTGAATAATTACACTGCAGATGGAAGGCTGCAGGCATGATTTGCATTACAGATGGAGGCAGCCTTGACTCCCTTGGCCTATGATATGTGCCATGTTGATAGGTCAAGGAGGGCTTGCTTCAGGAGGTAACTGCTGAGCTGAGGTCTGAGGACAAATAGGCAGAGAGTTGACGAGGACTGAGTAGGTAGTCAGGAGGAGCAGCAGGTGGAGGAGACCAGGGCTAGGAGGACTGTGGCACATGGCAGGAGCAGCAAGTGTGAGGAGGCCAGGGAGAGTCCATGTCAGTGGTCCAGACAACAGGTGGTGGCCACGGGGAGCATAGTGGTAGTGCTGGAAGAACTGAGGAGATTGAGCAGCCTGCAGAGGAATGAGTTTGGAGATGGATGTAGCATGGAGTACAGGGACAGAGGAAGGCATCAGGAGACACCTGGGTTTCTGGTGTATAAATTGGATGGGGCAGAGGGAAGAGGATGTGACACGATCCAGTGTTACTAGTTTGAAAAAAATGCTACCTAGAAGGAAAATTGTACAACCTAAGATGACTTTTTCTTTTAATTGGCCCCAGCCCTGCCCCCCTTATGTCTTTATTCTTCTAATAGAGGGGCTTTATCTATAGAGTTATGAGTAATTTTTTTTTTCTGTGCTAGGGATTGAACTCAAGGCTTTGAACTACATCTCCAGCCCCTATAAATAAGTCTTTGAATGATGATGTGCTTATGGAGAGTTTCCTATTTCTCCCAAAGTTAAGAATGGTGTTTATACATAGAGGTCATCCCACATCCTATACTCATTTCCAACTTATTTGGCTTAAAAGTTCTAACATTATCTTTCAAAATAAATGTTGAACATAACATTTTTTTAAAAGAATCAGATTTCATGCATTTAATCTTAATGACATACAATTTCTGTGTACTAAAGAAAAAAAAAAATCCCTGTGCTAGGTCATTAGATTTCCCAAATAATTCCTAATTCAGCCTGTACACATTTTTAACTAATTGCCAGGTGCTAAAGTCTGAGCCCTCTCAGATATGAGGGAGGATCTATTCTCCAAGAGGAAAAAAGATACCTTTGGGCAACCGCACCGTAGCTGGCTGCGATAACTAAACCAGTTCCCAGCGTGCAGGAGATTCATTCTTGATCTGTGGTTCAGAATAAGGTTGGTGAGGGCTGCACACCACAGGCAACCATTGCATCTTTCTCTCATTTTGTTGGTGGTTTTTTGTAATAATGGTGTGTTTATTGAATACTTACTTTATGAGCTTATGGAGCAATATGGAAATTGCTGCACAGCTCAGATCTGCCCTTTCCTGGGTGGGTGGCTTTAGGAAGTTTCTTAATCACCCTGAGCCTCAGTTGTCATCTATACGAAGGGGGAGACAATATTGAATAATTGGACACCTCATAGTGTGACTGCAAAAAGCAATTCTGATGATCTCAGTATTTATTATAGTAGCTGGAACTTAGTTCTCAGTATCTGATGTGATCATCCTATCCTAGATACTCTTACAGTGTTTTAAAGATTTTGTAGGAGCTGATATCACCATGTAAGTGAGGAACTTGAACTTGAGAGAGTTTTATTTTTCTCCCCAAATCTTATAGAGCCAGCAGGATTGGGATCCTGTCTAACTAAAGATCATGCTCTTGCCCCTGGGTCCTGTCACCTTTTGACACTTGTAACATTTTATCTAAAGTTTTGTGACCTTCCTGAGCAAAGCAGGTTCTGCTCTAGGATCTGGATGGTGTTTCTTGACACATGTGCTATTTATCACTTCCACTGTCTAGGAATACACACTGATATTCTTGTCATTTACCAACCCAGCCTGTGTTTGACTAAGGCTGTGTCGGTGGGAAGTTGCTGTGTGTACATGGGATGACCGAACCAGATTTAAAAATGGACCCTGTTTGCTACAAACACAAGCGAATAATTGAGGCCAGGCAGACTGGAAGCAGTGGGAATGATATATTTCGTTCCAGTCTTCCTGCAAACCGTATTTCACAGAACTGGAAAGAATTTAGCCTGCAGAGCTTAGTAAAGAGGTGCGACGTTCATTCTGCGTAATTTTAGTTCTTTTGGAGCCAGGAAAATAAAAGTCAAGACTGAAACATAAGGAAATGAATAAGATACGTGAAGGCTGGTGAAATCTGGCATAAAAAGAAATATTTACATGGGAGTTCAGCATTGATTTTATATTATCACAAATTAGTACCAGATGCCTGCGTTTCAGACAGTCTCCGAGCTGATCTGAGAGTGTGAGTTGAACAAGTCACGTTGCCGTTTGGAGTGCCGATTGATGTTTTAAAAGTTTCTTTTTTTGTTTTCGAAGGGAAAAGAATGTGTATTACAGACCCAGAAAACAGAACTTTTATAAATGGCAATTAACAGAAGATGCCCAAGGGAGGAAGTCTCCAGTTTCTTTTTATAACCCTGGCAAAAGTAATTGAGGTGACATTTTATTAGCGTTGGCATCTCCCGCGTGCACTGGGAGTTAGTTCAGCCTTGTGTAGCCATGTCCAGCGCTGGTCACTGCATTTCCGTTTTCCTTCAACCTCAGGGCAGAGGAGAAGTACAAGAGCATTTCTGTCTGGGACTGCAGGGCCTCATGTGGGCTCCACGTGGCAGGGTCCCAGAACCCTGGTGGGGTGGACCACATTTTCCCCTATGGTTGAAAACAGTAGCTTTTCGTTTTGAGTCTTAGGTTGGACTGAACAGAATTTCCTTATCCTGCAGACTGTTTCTCTTGCTGGCCTTTGAGTGCCTCATACAAGGAGTTGGGAATGGTGTGAGGCCGCGCCTGCTTCTGGGACACTCTCACAGAGGTGCGGCCATGTGAGAATGTGCAGATTTCCCCTGTAAGTTGACAGAGGCCACCTGGATGACTGGGACAGTGGAGTCTATTCTGGCTCCAAACCTGGGATGCTGTCAGACTTTGGTGAGAAGCTCTCTCTGAGGCTCAACCTAAAGAAGAGGAATATTGGTTGTGAGGATGTAGTTGGAGTGAGGCCACTGGAACAGAGAGGGGCATTGCTCACCGCGGCTGTTGCCTGGGTGAAGAAGGAAGCTCGCGTACATTGGAACAAAAGGATGAGAGCGAGCTCTTTATCCTGTGCTCTGGGCAGATACTGGCCAATGGCTTCCTGAATGTGGACAGGAGACCCAGAGATCAGAGAGTGGGTTTAAGTAGTTTTACCTCTCTTCTTTGGGGCCAGGATTCTGCATGTCAGGGTCTGTGCTCTGTCCTCCTATATCAGCCATCTCTTCTAAGGGAGTGAACTTCTCTAACAGAGCTTTTAGCTAACACAACCAGTTCTCATTATTCATAAGGGTTTGGTTTATAAAATTGCTGTAGATATTGACCTAGGGAACATTGGGCCACCGATCCTAGGCGGGGAAGTACAGAGTCAGGTTCCTGTGAGCCCCTGGTCACAGCATCTTCATCATCAGTCAGTACATAACCTTGTTCTTTATGTGTTTCTGTTTAAAGATACTTTATTTATTTATTTGGTACCTGGGATTGAACTCAGGAGCACTTGACCACTGAGCCACATACCCAGCCCTATTTTGTGTTTTATTTAGAGACAGGGTTTCTCTGAGTTGCTTAGCACCTTGCTTTTGCTGAGCCTGGCTTTGAATTTGCAATCCTCCTGCCTCAGCCTCCAGAGCCACTGGGCTTATAGGCATGTGCTACCATGCCGGGCTAAAGATACGTTAATATGCAGTTTGTGGTTGACCTCACAAACAGCAGCACTGTAACTCATGCCTGCAGGAAGCTTTCCTCACATGTGTTTTGTCCCTCAAGCGCATGGTAGCTTCCTTGTGCTTATGGACACTAGGCAGCACTGAAACATTATGCTTTGGACCATTTTAAACAGTGAAATTACCAACCAAAAAAACACCAAAATGAAAAAAATGTGGTATACAGAACCATGAAATAGAAGCGTGTTTACAGTATGAGCTGAAGCAAGGGCCGAGTGTCTCCTTGATAACTTCAGCCAGGTGTGTGTGTTGGGTCACTCACTGCCCACGCACATGCCTACAAATGACCATGAAAGTACGATGGATGTTAAGGGTTACAAATAAATTTTGCAAGTGGGCAAATTTGCAGATACAGAATCCACGAATGAGGATCCTGTGTGTTTTCTTCAGGCATTTTTTTTTAAATATTTATTTTTTAGTTGTGACAGAATATCTTTATTTTATTTTTATGTGGTGCTGAGGATCGAACCCAGTGCCTTATGTGCGCTAGGCGAGCACGCTACCACTGCGCCATAATCCCAGCCCCTCTTCAGGCATGCATTAAGATGCTCTCTGTGTACTGGGGGCTTCCCTAGATGGGGGTGTCTGGAAGGAGTCCGTTTTTTCCCTCTACAAAGGCCTGCTTTGTCCTATGTCATTTATTCCTTGCAGTACCCATGAGGTGAGAAGGGCTGGTTTTGTCCTCTTCCCTTTATGGATGAGGACACATGAGGCTCATAGTCACAGCAGAAAGTGGAATCCGATCTCCCAGCCCTGAGTTCCTTTTCCTTCCATGATGCTGTGTGGGCCGCAGAGGATCATGATAGGACTAGTATCTTAAATGATAGAATCTAAATGCTGTCATCATATTTGAATACCACTGAAAATGATCTATGTTTCTCTGTGATTGAATTAGATGAGAAGCAGCATAGAGTTATGATTAAGAGCTTAAATTCTGGAGCCAGACTTCCCTAGGTTTGAATCCTGGCTTTGCCGCTCCATACCTGTGGGACTTTGGGTAATTTAGGAATAAAGTAAAACCCTTTCTGATCCTTGGTTCCCTTATTTGTAACACAAAGATAGTAATAAACCCAACCATAGGGACACTGTGTGACTTAACTGAATTAATTCAGACTTAGTCCTGAGATCTGTGCCTGGCACCCTGTAGACCCTCTGAGCTTTAGCCTGGATGGTTGTTTAGTGTCATAGGTACTAGGAAATGCACGTTGAGTCTATTAACAATGTCTGTAAATAAATGAGGGAAATGGTATAGGATGGCTGTAATTGCCCAGTCCAGAGCCAAGAAGGGATTTTGTAATTTTCCAGTCCTTTTGATCTGTTTGGGTTACATAGCTTGGGCCTGGAAAATCTGTTTTAGAGCTTTATTTTCCAGTTTGACCATCAGCAGTCAGCAGATTAATCTTGTGTCATTTTTGGTGAGTGGACAGCTAATCAGATGAGCGAATATTATGGGTACCTGATGAGTTTAATAGTCCTTGTGAAAATTCAAAGTAAAAGAGAATGAGGACAGGAGATGTCACAAGGCAGAGCATAATCAGTCATGAAGGAGCGAATTTCCACGCCACTCCAAACTCCTATCTTTACAACCACTAAAATATATTTAAATCTGCCAGTTTTCCTTCTCTTCCTTCTGCTACCCAGATCTGTTTAGTAAAAACCAGTTGTGTGCCCCACAGGGATGGAGAAGAGGAAGCCATGTCTCATGCAGGGTCTCTAGGCTGCAGCCTGCCCTGGACCCAGACAGACATCTCTCAGGCAATGAGTCCAGCCACTTGGTAGAAAGCCTTTCATGTCACCAACAGAAGATAATTACACAGTTATTTTCCACATCTATATAATAATGATACACTAGTAATTTGGGACTTTTTTTTTTTCTTCCTTCTGAGAGCCCTGCTCCTGGCCTGTCTCCCTCCCTCCATTGGCCTTGCTCAGTTGAGTGGTACGAAATCAATCCTTTGGAGGATGCCTCAGGGACAAGTAAAGAGAGCCTTGGACACTGAGAGCCACTTAGGAAATGTGCCGTACAGTCAGGGACTCTGAACCTTCCAGTCCCAGGGATCAAGAGGGAATTGTTACTTCTTTTCACAAAATTGCAGACCTAAATTCATATTTGCCCTATTCTCTAATATAAACCTCCTTTGCCTCGCCTGCTTGCAATAATAGTACATGCTTCCTGAAGTGCTATTTTTAGAAAACTCCTATTTCCTTGAGAGAAGAAGGCACCTTTCCTATAAGCAGATGTTTTGTGATACGCTTTATGTAGACCTTGTACCCTAGGTTGTTTTTTATCCTGTCTGTACCTTTTTATCAGTGAGCAACTGATTCTTCTTCATCTGTTGATTCTGCCCCGGGCGATGGGTGCAAGATATGCTGCTAAATAGACTCCAGTCAGCTGATCCTGACCGTGTGAGCTTGTGAAAGGCATCTGTTTAAGTTGAAAAATAAATAACACATACACCTAGACAAAGGTTGTTGCTCCTAGCAAGAGTAAAATTAGTCTACTTTCTCACACAGGCTTTTTGTACCTTTCTCAAAAGAACCTTTTTTTGTTTTTCTGTTTTTAGTACTGGGGATGGAGCTCAGGGTTGCTTAACCACTGATCACATCATTCATGTATGTGTGTGTGTGTATAAAAAAAATTTTTTAAGTCTAGATATAGGGTCTTGCTGAGTTGCTCAGTACCTCCCTGAGTTGCTGAGGCAGTCTTTGAATTTTCATCCTCCTGCATCAGCCTCCCGAGGCAAGAATCTTTCATTTTGACTACAGATAAAAATTTATATGTTAAAAAAAAGTCATAAATATTTTTTAAAATTTTTTTTCCTCTTAAAAAAACACATTGGCAAGTGACACAGGCTATCAGGACTTTTCTATCTCTCTGGGAAATCATAAGGTGACTCTTATGTACAGATACTTTGAAATTTATTAAATAAGTAAAATTAACTCAAGTGAGAACTTTCAAAAAGATATGTTGATATATTTTCAAATAGTTGTTTTGGTAAGTGATGGATCACAAGATTCTTGAATTTAGAAATAGAAGACACAGGCTAAGCTGTCTTTTGTAAGACTCCCTACTGCAGGTCCCGGCCCAAGTAGTGCATGGGTGCTATGTGTGGCCATGAGATGGCCCAGCAGCACATCTGATGGGTGAAGTTCTAAGAGCGGGAGGTCAGGTGTGGGGAGAGTATTCAGGGAGAGTATTCACGGTCTTCCCTTCCCTGATGTGCTTGGTAGGGGGTCCTGTGTCCAGCCTGGTCTTTATTCTGAGATTCCTTTGTCAGTGAAAGCTCCTTCTAAATAAAATTTGACCTGGGACCAGATGTGATGGCCTGTGCTTGTCGTTCCAACTACTTGGGAGGCTAAGGCAGGAGGATCGCTTTATGCTAGGAGTTTGGGGTCAGTCTGGGCATCATACTGAGACCCTGTCTCAGAAAAAAACAATAACAAAAAGGTTAATACTGATCTGCAGACTGATAAAAAAATCTCACTTTGAAAATGTAAAAAAAACAATAATGGTAACTCTCACTTTGTCATGTCTTGCCTATTTTCACCTAAAATTCTTTACTGGTGCTTTCTGTGAGGTGCTGTGTCCTAAAAAGATTGGATCTAAATTACAGTTGTGTAAAAATGACGGTCAATTAGCCAGGTGCTGTGGTGCATGCCTATAATCCCAGCAGTTCGGGAGGTTGAGGTAGGAGGATTGCACCATGGCAAATTCAAGGCCAGCCTCCCTCAGCAACTTAGCAAGGCCCTCCGTGGTTGACAATCCCCAGTACCCTCTCCCCAAAAAAGGGTCGATTAAAAACACAATAAGACATATAAGACATATATCTGCAATCCCATCACTTTTACTACATTTAACTCCTAGGGTGGGCTCTGTCTTCATCCAGCCTTTTATTTGTCTAGTATTTCTTCTGCCGTCCTGGAGTCTAAGAACTAACCCAGGTATGTGTCTGTGTATATATACACTTACTTTTTAAAAAATGTTATCATTGCTTACACACATTTTGGAATTGTTTTTTCACCTAGAGCAACAAAGGACCACTTTTTGGGGGGTGGTTGTTGGGGATTGAATCCCAGGGCCTCATGCATACTAAACCCACACTACCACTGAGCTACACCCCTAGCCCCCACCACGGTTTTAAAGTAACAAGAAAATGGTAAGAGTTTTTTTTGTTTTTTGTTTTAAATCTTTATTTGTTTATTTTTATGTGGTGCTGAGGATCGAACCCAGTGCCCACGCATACGAGGCAGGCGCTCTACCGCTGAGCCACAACCCCAGCCCAAGAGTTTTTATAATAAGTAGATCATTGCCTGCTGATTGTTGTGGGTGCCTTATCATCTTTGTAAGCAGGACTTTGACAGCTTAGACATCTAGCTGCTTAATGTCCAGACATCCTTCTATAAACTTAGGCAGCTAAGAGGAGACACTGACCTGGCATTCGCATTCAGGAGGCGATTATTGAGTTTTTCCCAGGGGCAGAGAGGGTAGAACAAAATATCCTTGATTCTCACCCTCCAGGAACTTAACAGTCCTGGGCAGGAAACATATATACATACATATATGAATATAAGTTGTGTTAAGTGACCTGGAAGAAAACATGTGCACTGTGCAAGAGACTAACAGAAGGGAAGGCTGCTGCCATTGGTGACATCAGGGAAGACCTCTTGGAGAGGTGTCTGACGCTGCTGGAGGGGGCAGATCACCAGCTGAGAAGGATGGGTAGGAAAGAGGTCCAGGCAGAGGTCATAAAGCCACGTGTCGCAAGGAGCAGCCCATTTGGGGCAGAAATGAAAACTGCAGTAAGGCTGGGAAGAGTGAGCAGTGGGGCCAGGCAGGCGGGCAGCCTGTGCCCTGGGGGTACATTAGCTCCGCTTGCCGGCTGTTTGGGAGACGGAGCTGGAGAGGTGATGGTGGGTCGGGCAGCGGAGGATTCATAGTTTATTTCAGAAATGGGACAGCGTTAGGTGATGCATGGATTGTGGATGTGTTGGGGAGGGGACTCAAAGATGACTCCTCAGCTAGGCTTGTGACCCGGCTTCTTGGAGATCACTGAGATGGGACAACCCCAGGGAAGGTGCCAGGGCATGTGAAGTTAGAGCTGCCTGTGAAGATGCCTCGTGGAGGTTTAAGGAAGCCACTTGGTATACAGGAGCTTGGAACTTTGAAGCAAGGAGGTGACAGTGTCAGGCTTAGGTGTCATCAGCATGTAGGTGATGTTGAAAACCAAGGTTAATGATGAACTCACCCAGGGGGAGGTATGGAGAGATGACAACTGAACCTCAGAGGGTCTCCTGTATTAAGTTGAACAAAGGAGGCAGGGTAGCCGAGGATGAGAGCAGAGTCCACACCCTGTGCTAGCACTGAGGGTGGGGACGAGTGCCTGTTGAGGCCAGCAAGCATGATTTGTAGCGAGCGACACAAGCCACTGGAGATTGTAGTGATTTAACAAAGGAAAAAAGTTATGATTACTGAGACCAGGGGTCCCTTGAGATGGAAGGCGTATCAAGGAGCATGATGTAGCCCAGCTTCCTTTTGCTACATGAACACTTATCTCGTTGGTACTTGTTTTCTTTAGCAAGATTTAAAAACAAGTAATTGAAAATATTAACATGTGTAATCTGTGTCCTTCAGAGTGGGTCTTGTTATCCCATTCTATAGGTGGGAAAACTGAGGCACAGTGCTTCTTGAGCTTCTCTAAAATCCCAGGACCAAGTTTATTCTGTTGGTTCCAGGGTCGAGATCTTACCCATTGTGCCATGCAGCCTCTGTGTCCAGGGTGTTGGGCTTTCTCGCCCTCCTCTGTTACGGAGGTATAATTACTTCAGAAACATTATGTAGTCTGAAGCACCACTTTCCTCTGAAGTATTTATAGGCTCTTTTCTGTCAAATCACCCAGAAACAGCATTGATGACTAATTTCACTTTCCAAGTTAGGGTTGGACCGATTCTGTAGCCCGCCCAGTGTGCTGTCCTGTGCAAGCGGGTATTTTTGGTTAGTCCCTTCTCAGGTCCATGCATGCCACTGGCCTCCATCATAGTGGCCTGCAGCCAGTGCACACCTGACCTTGATGGTGTCCTCCCTGGGGCCCCAGTGTCTGGACAGGACAGTGTGTAGGCACCTGTGTGTGTTCTCTAGCCTATTAAAGAATACTTTGTTGACATCTGAGCTGATGTGGCCAGTTGCATGAGCGACATTGAGATTCTTCTTCTGTGTTAGGTTTAGCTCAAGGCCAGGTTTCTGCTGAAGGAAAGGTATGAGACCAGGAAAGGAGATGTTTCTATGTTCCAGAAATTGCTCTGTGTATCTACCAATCAAATGGAGCAGAGTGCAAAGCAACACCACTGCTGAAGCCTTTTTTTTTTTTTTGCTGTATAATTAAAACATTTTTATTTTGGTACACTATATCAGTTTTGCCATCTTTTAACCATTTTTAAGTGTACTATTCAGTAGCATTGAGTACATTCCCATTGTTTGCAGACAATCTCCAGAACTCTTTTGATCTTATAAAACTGAAACTGTGTCTCCTGTGCCCTCTGTACTCTCCCCTTATTTCACTTAGCCTGATGCTTTCAAGGTTCATCCATATGCTGGCATGTGCCAGAATTTCCTTCCTTTTTAATAATATTCCATTGTTAAGTATGGACCACCTTTTGCGTATCCATTCACCTATCAATGGATGCTTTTTCTTCTGCTACCTTTTGGCTGTCTTGAGTGATTCTGCTATGGACACATGTACATCATGCTACATTTAGCTTTTGCTCTTTTCCCCATCTATCTAGACACAGCCTCACATAGAAGCTTTCCCTTTCCAAGTTGCAGAGGGAAGTCTTTTTTGAATGCAGTGATCCCTTGATGTTGCCCGACAATTCATATTTCACGGGAAATGAGTGATTTTCCTGTCTGTTGGAAAGCAGCAGTTCTAGGAATTTTGTGTGAAAGCAACCAAGAAGTATTTAGTCACAGCCTTTTATTTTTTAGGGTCCACCTTTTATTGTTTCTTGCCCTTCCACCTATTATGTTCAAGAATGTTGCCAATTGTTTAATTACTACCCAGAATACCATAATACTATGAATATGCATGTTTATATCTCTGTATGTAGTAAGAATACATTATTTTTTAAACTGTGTGTTTTTCTGTGATACACCAAAAAAAATTTACAAAATACAAATTCAGATTACCTGTAAACTGACCACCCCAAGATGACTGACCAGTTAATATTTTAGTATAGGACATGTACACACATGGATGGAGGAGTTAGATGTCACAGTCTGTCTTTTATAATGTTTTATGGTGTACAAATGTTTGATTTTAAAAAAATCAAACCAGGGCTGGAGTTGTAGCGTAGTGATAGAGTACTTACCTAGCATGTGTGAGGCACTGGGTTTGATCCTTAGCACCACATAGAAATAAATAAAACAAAGGACCATTGACAACTAAAAAATATTTTTAAAAAATCAAACTGTACATACTTTTTGGGTACGTGTCCTTCTTTTCACCAATACATTGTGAGCATCCTCCTTTGTCATTAAGTCCTATTTTGTGTGTGACTGTGACAATGTAGCACTGCATGCCTAAGATTATATTGAGACTGGGTGCCATGTCATACGCCTGTAATCCCAGTAACTCAGAAGGCTGAGGCAGGAGGATTGCAAGTTCTAGACCAGCTTCAGCAACTCAGCGAGGCCCTAAGCAGTTCAGTGAGACCCTGTCTCAAAATAAAAAATAAAAAGAGCTAGTGATGTGGCTCAGGGGAGAGGCACCCCTGGGTCCAAATCCCAGTACCAAATTAAAAAAATAAAATCATACTGTTCCTAGGGCAGCTCTGCATCAGCAGTTGGGGGTCCTGCAGTGTCTGTGCATGATTTCTCTGCAGAATGTCTTCATGGAGCGGGAGGGATGGCATTTCCTCCATTCTCTAGTGCAGCGAACCAGGAGTGGAAGCCAGCTCTGAATGACTTAACCAGGACCGGGAGAGCTGGAAATAGAAACCAGATCACTCACTCACTGCCTTGTGCTTGATTCACTTGATAAAACTAGTCTTAAGATCATTATCAGCGGAAATTATTTCCCCTAATCTCCTGTAAGTATGCTTCAATATTTTTATGTTTGCTTAATGGTAATTTGAACTCTGCATCCTTCTATTTTTTTTTAATTAAAAAAAAAGAAAAATTTCCAGGCTTCCTTAGAATACATCTTGGGTCTTTCTTCTTACGTGGCTGGAAACTTGCATAGCCACATCACAGAGTCTGGCCATGCTGAAGGAACTGGCCCCTTGGGCTGTCTTCACCTCTCCCGTGGAGAATCATCAGGCTCCATGTGGTCCAATTGCAGGCCAGTTTTTCAAAGGCTGTTAGGAATTTTTTTTTTTTTTTAAATTTACCAGATGCCTCTTTTTTGCAGTTTTATTAGCTCATTCAAAATATTCTTCAAAAGGGCTTACAAGGTGCCATCCATATGGAAATCGTATTGGTTAGATTCTGTTGATTAGAATTTGTGGTGTTAATTTGGTGCTAATTATTTCAGGGTCTTGGGGATGCTGAGTATTTTGGTTTCTTCGGTCATTTAACAGTCCTTTGTCATGGACCTAATATAAGTTACAACCCTGGGCCTAGGAGACCCTGAGTCCTTAAGAGAGCTAAACTAGAAAATGTACCCTGATGCAGAGGGGATGCCCAGGGGGCCAGGGACTTGGGGGAGGGGGGAGAATGGAAGGGCATTCCAAGCCAGGGCTTTCTTAAGTCCACAGGTGTTCCCTTGGGGACTTCAGCAGGTGACACTGCTTCCCTGGAGGAAAGGGTGGGTGCATGGCCCAGGATTGGCACTGAAGGAGACTGGAACATGCGGAGGTTTGAGTCCTTGGACCATTCCCATGCTTAAAAGCAATAGCCAGGGACTGGGATTGTGGCTCAGTGGTAGAGTGATTGCCTCGCATGCATGAGGCACTGGGTTTGACCCTCAGCACCACATAGAAATAAATAAAGATATTGTGTCCATCTACAACTAAAAAACAAATAATTAAAAAAAAAAAAGCAACAGCCAGATTCTTGAGAGCACCGTGGAGCTGAGATTACAGCTCTGGGGATGGCACCAGCAGCTGTGTTGGTAGGACTGCAGCTGTGGGCTGCAGTGGAGCTCCTAGGACTCCCTCTCTTCCTTTCACACAGGAGGCTACTCGGGGCAACCCCAACCTTGGAGTTTGTAATTGATGACAGTTTTCCCTCAGTGGAGAAAACAAGGTGTGAAATCCTCACACCTGTGTTCACAACAGAATTATGTCCTTTAGCTAAAAGGGTGGAAACAGCCCAAGTGTCCACTGAGGAATGAGTAGATAGATGAGGTCTGCATAAGCCATAGAGTATCATTCAGCCTTAAAAAAGGAAGGAGATCCTGCACATGCTGCAACATGGATGTACCTGGACATTATGTTAAGAGAAGCAAGCCAGTCACAGATGGTCAGATACCATGTGATTCCATGTATATGAGATGCCTCGATGGGTCAGATTCACAGAGACAGGAAATATAAGGGGGTTGCCAGGGGCTAAGGGAGTGGCAAGTTAGTGTTCACTGGGTGCAGAGTTTGGAATGATGAAAAATTCCAAACAATGAAAGCCGGTGGTATTGGCTACACAACAATGTGCATGTACTCAGTGCCCCTAAGTAGCATACTTAAACATGGTTAAACTGGCAAATTTCATGAAATGTAAGTTTTACCATAATAAATTTGTACTTGGAGCAGAGCCATTCCCCAGGCCAGGGCTGACACGGAAGCTAGAAAACAATCATTCCCATCTCGGGAGAAGTCCTGTCCTGTTCAACTCCCTCCCTGATCTGTATGTGCCCTTTTGTACCAACGTTTCCTCAACAGAATTCTTTTCCCTATATCCATTCATTATCTCCACTAGACCCCAGTCACCTAAGACCTGATCTAATGATATAAAACCCATTAAACGTGGGATCTCAGACCTCTTACGAAGAAGCTGACTCTGCCAGAAAAGCAGAGTTATTTCTAATGTTGATGGTGCCTTGGAATTTCAAGAGTGAAGCCTCCTCCGGCCCCATCTGAGGTTCCAAGGTTTATTTTTTAAAACCCAGGTCGTCCTCTGCTGAGTAAAGCTGTTCTTTTTTCTTTGGCATAATTTTCATTTGAAAATAAACTTTGAAGTTGTTTGAAGCTAAAAGAGCTTTTTTCCCAAACATGACAGAAACAGAAAGAGCATCACTTCTTTTGAAAGTTCAGGAGAATTCATCAGAATTTAGAAAGAACTGGGAGACAGGTGCCCTGCCACAGGGATAAGTACTGAGTGAGTTTGAAGGGGGGTGTGACTCACAGAGGCCTCTGGGCTCCTTTGAAAACCAAATGTTTTTTTTTTTTTTTTTGGTACTGGGGATTGAACTCAGGAGCACTCGACCACTGAGCCACATCCCCAGCCCTATTTTGTGTTTTATGTAGAGACAGGGTCTCACTGAGTTGCTTAGCGCCTCGCCATTGCTGAGGCTGGCTTTGAACTAGCGATTCTCCTGTCTCAGCCTCCCTAAGTGCTGGGATTACAGGCTTGA
>PVHX01003060.1:28160-112905 GCA_004024805.1 Geosciurus inauris | reverse complement strand
ACCAAATGTTTGAGGAGATAGAAGAGCTAATCATCCTGATTTGATCATTGCACATTATATACATGTATCAAATTATTACACTATGCCTCATAAATATATACCAAGTTTATGCATCAATTTTAAAAAAGAAAAAAACCTGGTGGCAGCCTCTAATTGGAGCCAGCTCTTCTCTAGGGTCATAGGTAGTCACGGGGAAGGTGGCTCATGCATGGACATGGCAGTGGGCTGCAGGCTGGCCCAGTGGGGGCCAACGGTTGAGAGCCAGCTACAGAAGGGGCAACCAGCCCTCTGCCCCACCCCAGTTCCTCTCACTCTGGAAGACAGCCCCTGCTGGTCCATGCAGTGACCTAGCTCGGGAAGGTTGAGATGTGAGAATGTACTCCTTTAAGATTAGTGCTGCATCTTAAGTCCTTTGGGTATGAACCAAGAAATGAGATAGCTGAGTCAAATGGTGGTTCCATCCCAAGCTTTCTGAGGAATCTCCATACTGCTTTCCAGAACCCATTTGCATTCCCACCAGCAATGTATGAGTGTGCCTTTTCCCCCCACATCCTGGCCAACATTTATTGTTGTTTGTATTTTTGATAATTGCCATTCTGACTGGTGTGAGATGAATCTAGTTACTTTAGATAGAGGGGAGGGGAGGGGTTATGGGGGGAGCAAGGACAGTAGAATAAAAGACATTACTTTATGTATAGACTGCACGACCGATGTGATTCTACAACATGTACAATCATAAAAATGAGAAATTATACCCCATTTATGTATGATGTATCAAAGTGCATACACGTAGTCTGCTGTCCTGTTCTAACTAATTAGAACAAATTTTTTTAAAAAGACTAGGGCTGCAGGCTTAGCCTCATCTACCATCTCCTGCCTCTGAAGCCTTGGGCAATTTATATGACATATTGGAACCTCAATTTCTCTATCTGGAAAATGGAGAATGGTACTCATGTTACAGGTGCTATGAGAATCAAATATAAAAATGTACAGCTCTTAGCAGGGTACTTGGTGCAAATTGTTCCCCAAAAGGATTATAACATGTAGCTAGGGCCTGCCTTAAGAGCATTCATGGGGTGTGAAGGAGGACATCTGACTACACACAAAATGATGTCCCCTTCTGCACTTGCCCTCTGGCCGATGGAGGGCAGGGTTGCTTCTGAGCTTTACTTGTTTCTGGGTACTGAGACCACACACTCCAGGTGCCCAGCAGCACATTGATGGGTGTTAGGTCCATTTATGCCCCTTATGTTTTTTATTGCTTAAGTGAAAGAAGCCAGATTGGGGTTTTATGGACCCAGGAAAATGGGCTTTTGGTGATTATAAGGCATTAAATCAGAGAATGAGTTTAATAGCACAGATCAGGATCAGAAGGAGCTTTACATGTCCTGACATTGGACAAGTTCAGTTTCAAGGAACACTGAAAGTACAGACTGAGCAGAGAGAGAGGACCAACTGGATGGGCTGCTCTGCTTTGTAGAGAAAAGGTATTCAGAGCACCTTTCCGCATCGCCTTGGCTCATTCCCTTACAGACTAGAGGATGGGGTGGGGTGAGTGAGGCTAGTGTACCTGTGACCTGTATAACTGGTCTCCTTGTCCAGGTTAGTGATCTCCAGGGTTGTCCTGGGGCCGACACCCAGGAAGCCCTCTGATTTGTTCCTCTATGTCCCTACCCCAAGCTAGGCTGGCTCTTCCCTCCTCGTTCCCATCACTGGGTATACTCTCCATTTTTATAATCTCTTCCTGTGTTTTCCCACTAGACTGTTCTTGAAGGCAGGGCCTCTGCTATCGTCATCCTTGATTCCCCAGAACCATGTAGTGGGTGCTTCATCAGCAGTGGGTGGGTGACTGGATGCAGGGATTAACCACAGTTTAAGTTCTGCTGGTTTTGGTCCCAGGGTGGTGGAGGGTGAGGAGGGTGTCGTGTGCCCTGAACCTTTCCACTGTGCCTGCTGTTCTCAGCAGCCCTGCATATCTTTATCCATGCCTCGATTCCTTGGTGAAACTATACAGACTGCTTTCTACTCCATCTCCTTTTTCTGTTTGATAAGTTAAAGTGGTCTTGTCATCTTTACAAAGCTACCCTACCCTTTTTTTGGTACCAGGGATTGAACTCAGGGGTACTCGACCACTGAGCCACACCCCCAGCCCTATTTTGTGTTTTATGTAGAGACAGGGTCTCACTGAGTTGCTTAAATTAGCACCTCACCTTTGCTGAGGCTGGCTTTGAACTCGATTCTCCTGCCTCAGCCTCCCAAAGTGCTGGGATTACAGGCGTGCGCCACCATGCCCGGCTGTTCTATCTTCCTAGTAGTTCAGACACTACCTAGAACGGGCACCAAGTCTTAGATTTCTTGATCCTTCTTTGTATTTCCAGCACATTTGAATGTTAGTGCATTTGTCACAATCATAGTGATGCCAGTAGCAACTTGGTAAGGTTGTACAGTCAGTTAGTTCCATGTGGGGCCTGCCCTTCCTAACCTATTGCCACCCTGTGGCCACCATCCTTTGCCCCACAGAGGTGGTTTCTAATCGTTTCTTGGGATCATCTGGTCTGTTTTACAAAAGAGGGGGAAATGGACAGGTGGGCACACACACACGCTTTGCATCTGATTTTACAAAGTTTACACAAAGTTTCTTTGAGGTTCTGGGACCCCAGTTCAGAGATCTTGCCCTAAAGAATGACATCATTAAATACCCTTAGGAAAATAAATGGTAGTTGATTGCATTTATTTTAACCTGTTGCTTTCTGAAAACAGAGTATCCCACACCCTTCTTAGTTGTTAAGAATATATTATTTTCCACAATAACTGTGAGGTACCACATCAAAGCCCAGGCAGAAAGGGGCCTTTCAGACCTTTGAGATTGGCTTTTGAATCCAATAAGCGGAGGAATCCACATTACATTTAGGTGACTATTCATGTGGCTTTAGGCACAGCTCTCTTGCTGCAGCTTCTCTTTGGAAACATGGTAATTAGAACTGTGGTTGCTAATTATGTATCCAGTAAGGCAGATGCACTAATAATATATCTTCAAAAGTCTCTGAGTGAGCTGTTAAAAAATTAAACTATTCTACAGACACAGAGCGGCCTGGTTGGTGTATTGTCTTTCCTCCTGGATGACCAAAGGTGCTTGTGGGCTGCTCTTCGGAAAACCAGAGTGGCCTTTAGAGAGGTGATTTGCAAGGAAGTCTTCCACCAGGGGCCAGGGATATGGGAGGGAATATCAACCAAAGTCTCAGGGATGCAGAGGGGAAGGAGATGGACTTCTCAGCAGGTGCTGGGTGATGATGCCGCACTTGAGGCAAAATGGATGGACTGTTTACAGGGAAAGGAGCTCAGGGCAGCTCGTGGAAGATGCTGCAGAATCTGTGCAAGTTGAGAGCTGGCTGGGAGGGTTTGCACATGTCCTTTCCTTCTAACCTGGCGCCCACAGCTGAGGGCTACCACCCAGAAGAGCCGTTGAATCCACATTCAGAGGGAAGTGGGATGGACTCTGAAATGAAATCACCTGATCCCTAATCCTTGTTCTCGCACCACCCTGGTCTGATCTGAGCCAGCCATTCACCCTTGCAGGCTCCACAGCTCTAAGTAAAAAGAAGTTGATGCCTGACCATGGTTTTCAGGGTGTGTCATCTGGAGCCCTAAGGATCACAGCTAGGAATTCCATAGAATCACTATACATTTTTTTCCATATACATTTTTCTTTCTCTCTTTTCTTTTGGTACTAGGGATTGAACCCAGGGGTGCTTAACCACTGAGCCACATCCCCAGCCCTATTTTGTGTTTTATGTAGAGGCAGGGTCTCACTGAGTTGCTTAGCGCCTCGCAGTTGCTGAGGCTGGCTTTGAACTCGCAATTCTCCTGTCAGCCTCTCCCTAAGTGCTAGGATTACAGGCTTGTGCCACCACGCCCGGCTCCCAGCTCTTTTAATATTTTTATTTTGAGACAGAGTTTTGCTAAGTTGCTGAGGCTGGCTTTGCACTTGCGATCCTCTTGCCTCAGCCTCCCAAGCTGCTGCAATGACAGGCAGGTGCCACCGTCCGTGCCCAGCTTCCAATATATATTTGGCTACATACTAGATTTTATGGGTCATATATAAATATTTTGACAGCTTTGGGATATAATTCACATGCAGTCTGTTTAAAGTGTTTTTTTAGTGTATTCACAAAGTTGTACAACCATCACCGCTATCTAATGTTATTTTTTTCTGGTACTGGGGATTGAACCCAGGGCCTTACACATGCCAGGCAAGTACTCTACCACTGAGCTACACCCCAGCCCTCCCACTATCTAATTTTAGAGTATTTCGTCACCCTAAAAGGAAACCCTGGGATCATTAGCCTTGGCTTCCCACTCCCTCCCACCCCCCCACCCATCCCCCCACCTATCCCCCACCCCGTCCCTCTCCCCATCTCCCACTCCACACCCATTAACCTACTTCCTGTCTGTGGACTTGCCTCTTCTGGACATTTTTACACACATGGAATCATATGCTAAGTGCTCTTCTGTGACTAGCTGTTTTAGCTCAGCATGGCATTTTCAAGGTTCATGTTGTAGCATGTATCGGTGCTTTACTGTTCTCTGTGGCTGAATAATATTGCATTTTATTCATCTGTTTTGTCTGTTGGTGGACATTTAGGTTTTTGCCTTCGGGCTGTTGTGATTATTTGCTGCTCTGTAAGTTTTTCACATGGCCGCACGCTTGTGTTTCTCTTAGATTATACCTAGGAGTGGAGTTGTTGGTCTTACGAGGTAACTAGCATTTGAGGATATAATTTATATGTGCACATGTATTATACATAAAATACATAGGTGTATAAAAAGTTTTTGAAACTGCAATAAAATATACAGTAACAAATATGTAGTGTACGTGTTCTATTGCAAGGTTGAACACACCAGTGACCTATGCAGTAATTACTTAATTAACTGTACTAATTAACTCATGTTGCCAGAGCAAGTAGATTTTGTGCAGTTAAGCTTCACTGGCTACATCTATTAAATTGAATTGGGTCCTGAGATGTTTAAAAATGGTTACCATGGGTACCTACTTATCTCTGTCAATGGGGATTATATCCCTACAGTACAACCGAGGCCAAAAGAAACAAGTTAGATGCTGAGATAGAACTTAGACTAGAAATGCCATCCATACCTTCTGGTTTCACATTTGTTTAGACATCGAAATAGTTTCACTGCTTTAACAGTGATAGAGTTATAAGTAAATATTACACACTTAAATTTAGACAAATTGGAATTGTTCTAGTCTGTTTTATGTTTGGGGATTTGTAAGATTTAGTTTGGAAGGAAAAAAAATTTGGCTGCATAAAAGAAGTTTGAACATCAACGTTCTAGATAATCTCTTAAGTCCTGGCTTTGGTTTCACCTCATTCCTGATGTGGCCTGAGTTGCTCTTGGGTTCATGAGGATCTCAAAAGAGAAATATTAATCTGACTCCCTGGGACTGTTAAGCTCCATCCTTGCCCCTTCTGGGCCAGCTGTGGCTATGGAGTTGTTCATGCTGTGTTTAGGATTTATTGAACACCTACTATATACCAGATAACTTGCTAGTCACTGAAGAAGTTTCAAAAAGGAAAGACAGTTACTTGTCTTCAAGGTACCTGTAGTCATAATGGAGGTAAATAAATGTAAAATAGTGAGAATAAATAAATAATAAAATCTAGCCTACAAGTATTTACATACAAATATTTCCAAATGTGGTAAATACAACCCCATATAGGAATTCAGAACATGTCAGGGCCTGCTTCACAGAGCAGGGGGCCCCAGTGCACTGAGTTTTGGGATGAAGGGAGGATTCTGCTGATTCTGTGTTGTCTTTATTTTCTTTTTTGGTACTGGGAGTTGAACCTAGAGGCAGTCTACCACTGAGCTACACTCCCAGCCCTTTTTATTTTTTTTATTTTGAGATAGGGTCTTGCTAAGTTGCTGAGGCTGGCCTTGAACTTGTAGTCCTCCTGCCTCAGCCTCTTGAGTAGCTGGGATTACTACACCCAGCTCTGTGTTTTCTTTTGAAGTAGGATTTGGTCACCCTGGGGCATCTCTTATCCCTGAAATCTCTTATTAGGCCTTCATTCAGTTGTGCCCAGCCCCCACGCAGTTTTTTATAAAAGAAATAAATAGGGTAGCCAAGGAGAATCAGCCACTTTTAAAAAGGCTTCCAGAAAGGAATCAGATAATCCCAGCCCCTTGGTAGTGAATCAGTAAAGACAAGAAAAAGGCATTGGTCTTTGTTTCCATAAACTGCTGTTCAGCATAGGCCATAGTTAATCAGAAAGACTCCTAGAAAATAAAGATTTATGAAACCCCATCAATCTCGAATTTGCTATAAATAATTGCATGCTGTTCCTGAACTGTCAAAATCCATTTCTGCTGAAGGCCCTTCAGAACAGAGAAAGGTCAGGCTGGAAACCAAGGGAGAGACTCAGGGGAGCATTTAATGCCGGTGCCCTTACCAGGAGGGCAGCCTCATAAAGGTCCCTAAATACCAGCTTGGCCATAACCAGCTCAGCCTGACTCCCTGCTGGTTCTAATTAAATTAGCTCCCATGGACAGGGCTCCCCTCACCCTGGAGAAAGGGAGAGGTGTTTACCTCCAGGCAGGCTTTGGTATTGTCACCTCCATCTCTAGTCTTTGTGCAGCTAACCCCATACAGCACGGCCCAAAGGGCCCTCATTTTGCTTTCTAATGAAAGATGAATGTGTCTCTGACCTAGAAAGTCTTCAGCATATAAAGGTGTTCTTCCAAAACACCAATAAGTTCATCCACTGACTGGGAAAGAAAGGGTGATATTACCAAGGCTCAAGCCATTGCCAGACTTTGGGGTGTTTAAGAGAAGGCTCCATCCTGACTAGAGAGGAGGGTGCAGGGTAAAACCAGCCCCCCAAAGATGCTGGAGAAGAGTGAAGGCTGGGCTCCAGGACAGTGGACTCTGGTGATCGCGAGGGTGGGTTGCCTCTATCTCCTACAGGCTGCATCCTCACCCTTGAATAAGTCCTGTGGGTGTCCCTGGACCTCCTCTGTTCTGGCCTCAGAACTGTGGTGTGTGAGCACGTTTGGACCATCATGCTGCAATACCAGCCCCATCCATCTGTGCCCGTGGCCAGTGTGTTCCCTTGGCCTTCAGGGTCTCTGACTGATTCCTCTCAGAGCTGATGTAGTAACCATCTGACTGGCAGCCTGTCCGTCCCCTGGCTCCTGCTGGGCTCCTTTCCTGGGCCTGGACATGGCTTCTAGGAATTCCTCCTATGCCTCGCACAAACCATTGTCCCATTCTGTCCCACTCTGGGAAGCCTTTTCTGACTACACCTGTGGAACCTCCTGCCACACTCTGACAGCCGGTTAAAATAAATCTTGTCTCCTATGGTGTCCTCCCCTGCCTCCTGCACACTCGGTCACACCGGGTTCCCAGCCACCCTTCCTTCCAAATTCAGGGAATCCCTTTTATAGAGAATACCTGAATCAGATTCCTTGAATCCTGATGCTCACCCAGAACATACCTGTGAATTGGCCCTAAGCTCCTTGGACTTGTATGTGGTGGTGGTGGGGTGCGCTTGCCAGTGCAGGGTGAAGCTACTCTTTTTTTTTTTTTTTGGTACTGGAGATTGAACTCAGGGGCACTCGACCACTGAGCCACATCCCCAGCCCTGTTTTGTGTTTTATGTAGAGACAGGGTCTCACTGAGTTACTTAGCGCCTCGCCATTGCTGAGGCTGGTTTTGAACTCGCAATTCTCCTGTCTCAGCCTCCTTAAGTGCTGGGATTACAGGGAAGCTACTCTTTTTGAGTGTTTTTCCTTCCTGGTGTGGCCCTCACCTGCCATCTCCACTCTCCATAGGGGAATCCAGTGTGTTCTGTAGCAAGATCAATGCCCTTTGCCTTGATCAGCCCTTTTATTTGCCTTGATTGCCCTTTTATCAGCCCCATAAAACCTTTCTGGATCTTGACTTAAAAACTAATGTGCCTGCTTCTCCTGGTTTCTCTTCTGTGCACACTTGATCCATGTGCACCCTCTGGCTGCAGAACAGGGCCTCTCCCTCCAGGATGAGGCTGACTGTGACTTGTCATCCAGCCAGTGGCCCTGGACTGGCATCTGGATTTCCTGATACCCAAAGATGTCCCAGGAGACTGGGCAGTGTCTTCAGGGTGGCCAGATGTGTCCTATCTGTGCTTGTTTCCTGACCTGTCTCCCCAGCCTCCTTGTCTGAGGGCTTTGAATTTGTTCCCAGAGGGAAACAATCGTTGTGGATCTTCCACTGACCTGGTGGAAAGGGACTGTGGGCTCTGGGGGATGAATACCTGGCCCGTTAGTAAGTCCTGCTGACAGAATGCTTCTGCACTTAACAGCCCGACACACTGAGATGACCTTACACTTGGTTTTCAAGGATTTGGCAGTTCTGAAGGGAACCTTGAAACAAAAGTAAACCCAAGCAAACCAAGTGCCTCTTGTATTCTCTGTAAACTTTCAAAGAGTCTCTTCTTGATCTTCCTATAACAATGTAGAAACAGATTTTATTTCAGTGAGCCAATTGACAACTCTTGGTGTATTGATTTTAATTTGCTTTTGCCTGACTTATCAGCAGGAGACTTCAAAACAGGAGCCAGATTTGAAACCAGTTTTATAGCTTTTTTGTCTATTTAAAAACAAAATCCTGGCCAAGTACAGTGGCACACACCTGTAATGTCAGTGACTCTGGAGACTGAGGCAGGAGGATCACAAATTTGAGGCTACCCTGGACAACTTAAGGAGCCCCTATCTCAAAAAGGCCTGGGGGTGAGCATCCCTGAGTTCAATCCCCAGTATTGCAAAACAGGACAAAATCCTAACCATTCTTTCTTTTCTTTTTTTTTAATATTTTTTTTAGTTGCAGATTGACACAATATCTTATTTATTTTTATGTGGTGCTGAGGATTGAATCCAGCGTCTCACGCATGTGAGGCAGCACTCTACCCTGAGCCACAACTCCAGCCCCATTCCTTTTCTTAAAGATGATTTTATTTTCCTTCCTTATGAGGAAGACCCAGTGAGCTCCTGGGGATTTTGAATTCCTCCCTCTGAATTCTTGCCAGCTGTGTGCTTTCTGACTGGGTTCACCCAGCCTGTTGGCCTGGCTCAGTCAATATGCCACTGTTCTGTCAGATTCCACAGCTCTTCTTTGGGACTTCTTCCCACAGCTAGTTGCCAGATAAACAACTAAAGGGCCATGTTCAAGTTCATCAGCCCCTTTGCTGCTGGACAAAGGTGTAGGTCTGTGGAAACAAGACTAAGTTGTTTTTGGTTTTTTTGGTACCAGGAATTGAATGGGGCGGTGCGGGGGGTGGGCGGGGTACGGGGAGGGCGACTCGACCACTGAACCACCTTCCCATTCCTTATTTTGTATTTTATTTAGAGACAGGGTCTCACTGAGTTGCTTAGTGTCTTGCTTTTGTGGAGGCTGGCTTTGAACTCGTGATCCTCCTGCCTCAGCCTCCTGAGCTGCTGGGATTACAGGTGTGCACTACCATGCCTGGCAACAAGGCTAAGTTCTTACCTGCTGAACACATTCTCAGGCTGAAGTGATGGCCATTTTGCTTTAAAAATCTATGCTGTGTCTATCAGGAAGTAGCAGCTGGCCATTATTGTGAACCTGAAGCATGGGGGCACAGTGGTTTGCTTCTCCAGTGAGCAATCTGACTTTTTTGCTGAAGGATCATCTGGAATCTTGGCTTTAAGGGTGGGAAGTCATCTTGCTTTAAGAGAGCCTAGTATCTAAAAACCAGTATTTTTACAAAAGATATATAAATGACAGTCTGCATATTGGGTTTATACATTGTTCTGTGCTTTAGGGCTCCTTTAAGCAGTAGGCTTCCATAGTAAATGACAAGTGACAGATTTATGTCATGTATTAGAATCACCTTTTCTGCATGAGCTAAATGCTATTTTCAGAGCAGGAGAATATGCCTGTGAAACAGGGGTGCAAGATCCAGGGTGTGGAACCCTCCACCCAGAAAGTATGGGATCTGAGCTGGGCACAGTGACACACGCCTATAATCCCAGCACTTAAGGAGGCTGAGACAGGAGAATCGCGAGTTCAAAGCCAGCCTCAGCAATGGCGGGGTGCTAAGCAACTCAGTGAGACCCTGTCTCTACATAAAACACAAAATAGGGCTGAGGATGTGGCTCAGTGGTTGAGTGCCCCTGAGTTCAATCTCCAGTACCCCCCACCCCAAAAAAAAGTATGGGATCTGAGAACATTTGACAAGGGAATTACCCAACAATCAAAAATGGCCAGTTCTGCTTGTGAGGCTGGCGAGCTCCAAGCCTTCTCTTGCTAGGTCCTGACTGAACACCTTGAGGCCTTGGGACTTTGAGTCAGAAAAAGAGACAAAGAGATATACCTACCCTCCCTGACTCTCTAAGGTTGATGTGGGAGTCCTCATTATGTGGGGGTCCAGCCCCTACTCCTTCCCCATAACCTGTTGTACCGAGGCATCGGGAAGCTTCCTAAGGATGAGTTCTGGGTTCTGCTGTCCCAACTGGGAACTCATACATGAAACAGGGTGTCTGCTAATAATTGTGCCCTGGAGAGCATAGAGTAGAAAAGCCAGATGTTATCCTGGGAAAAGTCTTGGAACACCCACCTGCCTGATGAAGGAGTTCTTTAGTTTATTCAGCTGCCCTGGAGTGAGTGCCTTCTGTTTGAAGAGCCTGGTCCCTCCCTACGGATACCAGGGAGGGGAAGGCACGGGCCTGCCCCAAGCAGCTCACTGTCTACCCTGGTTCCCTGTAGTTAAAGGAAGGTTGGTCAGTGGGCAAGTGAATAAATTGCAAGCTTGTGGGTGTCTTGAGACTACACTAAAATTTTATTTTTATGATTGGGTTTTTTCCTGTCATTACAACTGTCTGAACAAATGTGAAGTCATTATGACCTCAGCCGGCCCATCACCTGTGTGATCTGATCGAGGTCTCTGATGGCGGCACTCTTCAACCTGTGAAAAGACAATTTAATTTGCCTTCTAGAGGCCCAGCTTGTACCCAGGTGGGGGGAAGATGAGGGCCATGTGGAAATGGCCTTTTTTTTGTGAGTAGAGGGTGGCTGGCCCTGGGATTCCCTAAGGTCCCTTCCCCCTCTCTCTGCTGATGTTTCACTCCCAGGGAAAGAGAATAAAGTCTTTACTCATCTGATTCTTGACATACGTAACACATATATTCAATACTTGATTCACCTGCTTGTACCTGAAAATTGTCCCGGTTTTTCCATAATCTGCCCCCTAGACTCAGCAGCCCCCTTTCCTTTGCTCATTGACCTTACAAGATCTTCAAAGGGGCTGGGGTAGTGGCTCAGTTGTAGAGTGCTTGTTTTGCATGTGTGAGGCACTGGGTTTGATCCTCAGCACCAAATAAAAATAAATAAATAAAGGTATTGTGTCCATCTACAACTAAAAAAAATATTTAAAAAGAAGATCTTCAAAGGATGAAGAGGGTAACTTAGTGTTCAGGGGCTGCTTACGATTATGTCCATCGCGAGTGTGCTGATGCCGGAGAGTGAGGTAACTAGAATGTCAGGACTAGAGTCACACCCACCCTTGACTTGGGCAGGGTGATGGGGAAGACCTTTATTCAGTCCTTATTAAAATCCTCTGGGGTCTTAAAAAAAAAAAAAAAATTAAACCCTCACCCAGCCACACCCAGGCAAGTAAGTTAGACTCTCTGGAGGTGGCCTCAGCACCAGAGATTTTTAACCTTCCCTGGTCTTTCAGATGTACAGCCAGGCTCAGGAGCATTGGTGGAAACTAACCTCCCTGTTTTATGGAGAGGAAACAGACCAAAGCCAGGGCTCACCTTATGGCAGATCGCAGGATGGTGCTAATTCTCTGGCCAGTGCCCACTGCCTTACTTTGTCTTCAAGTTGATCAGCTTGCTCCACTGGACCCTGAGATGACCCTATGACATCTTCATTGGTCAGCAGGGATGCCCAGCAAGCCCCAGCTGGGCGTGGTGGCACAGGCCCATAATCCCAGCAGCTGGGGAGGCTCAGGAGGCTGAGGCAGAAGGATTGTGAGTTCAAAGCCAGCCTCAGCAACTTAGTGAGGCTCTAAGCAACTCAGCGAGACCCTGTCTCTAAATAAAATACAAAAAGGGGTAAGGATGTGTCTCAGTGGTGAAGCACCTCTGGGTTCAATACTCAGTACCAAAAGTAAAAGCCCATTCCCCTTGATGCCCAGCTCTTAATTCACTAGGAGAACTTCCAGGATGCTCAGGTCCTGGGACCCACTTCCCCCTGGGTGGTTACTTTGGATGTCTGCCTACTGTTCCTGCCCTGGAAATGGGGCCAATGACCCTTTTATCATAAAAGACACTTTAGAAATGCTGGCCCCAGTCCTGCCTCTCCTAGTCATCCGTACCCCAGTTACATAGTGTATTAGGTGGGGTTTCCCCCCGCTTTTCTTCCCACAGCCACCTCTCCTTAAGCTTTTGGTGTGTGATGATAACAGGACTATTGTGCCCAGCACTGAGTCCCTGGAGCATATGATGACTTCCCTATCCCCAAGATGAACCATTAGCACTGACCAGTAGATTAATTTGGTCCATGTTTGTCATGGATTATGACTTGTTTAGGCAGAATTGGGCACTCAAAGTATAGTGTTCTAAAACAACTCTGGGTGCCTTAGGGAAGCTGATAAATGTAAGCATTAAATGTGAGCCACATTGGCCTCTTAGTATGAAAGATCTCAACTAGTAATAGACTACACGAGGAACCCCAAGTGTACGTCAGTCTGGAGACTAGACATAAGTGCTTCCATTTGATGATGTCAGCACATAATGCTTTTGCTTTGACCCCTGCCAGGATCTTACTGAGTATCTGTTTGGTTTACAAAGTGGCCTGCTATTTTGGACTAAGGCTAAGTATTCTTTATTAGTCATTTAAGAGATGCAGAGACCTCTGCTTATTAACTGTGCTCTATGATGAGGAGATGGCATGGTAATGTGTTTAGTCCATGGGGCAAATTATAGGGTGAGAAGTGAATTGTTAGAGTTGGCCACCTGCCCTTAGCCACCCCATCCATCGTGGGCTTCCTAAGGACAGAAGCAGAGGGGGAAGTCATTAGTACATATTCTGGAAGGATCTAGCAAGGTGGTAATGAACACCACTGAGTTACCAGTACCAGTTCATAAGGCATGCCCTTGTGGCCTTATCTAAGGAAGGGTAGGTATCACATCTGTGTTTCATGGTGCCACATGACAGTTTCTTTGTAATGACTGTGGTGGTCCTCATTGAGCTCTAGCTCCATCTCAAAGGATATAGACTGAGTGGCTTATAAATAATATAGATTTATTTTCTCATAGTTCTGGAGGCTGGAAGTCTGAGATTGGGGTGTCAGAGTAGTATGGGGCTATTGTGAGGGCCTTCTAGATAACAAAAAACTGGCTTCTTGTGTTTTCACTTCTCCTTGGGAGCTGAGAGCTCTCTGGATCAGATTCCATTTGTGAGGACTCCACTGTTTTTTTGGTTTTTTTGTTTTTGTTTTTGTTTTGTTACTGAGGATTGAACTCAGGGGCACTTGACCCCTGAGCCACATCCCCAGCCCTATTTTGTGTTTTATGTAGAGATAGGGTCTCACTGAATTGCTTAGTGACTCACCATTGCTGAGGCTGGCTTTGAACTCACGATTCTCCTGTCTCAGCCTCCCAAAGTGCTGGGATTACAGGCCTGCACCACTGCACCCAGCTAGGACTCCACATTTATAACCTAATTACTTCTCAAAGACTCTGCTTCTAATACCATCACATAGGGTGCTCAGATTTCAACATGAGCTTTAGGAGAGGAGGGTTCATTTACTTTATAGTAATGTGTGTGTGAATCTACACATGTTCAACTAATGAGGAAAATATCCAATGTGTTGTCTTTTTTAAAAAAAAAAAAAGTTCCTGCTGTACATGATGCATGCCTGTAAACCCAGCTACTCAGGAGGCTGAGGCAGGAGGATCACAAGTCTATGGCTAGCCTGGGCAACTTAAGGAGACCCTGTCTCAAAATAAAAATGAGGGGAAAAAAGGCTGGCTAGACAGCTCAGTGTTGAGCACTTACTTAGCAGGTACAAGGCTCTGGGTTCAATTTCCAGTACTGCAAAAAAAAAAAAAATTACATTCTTATAACTATATAGAAAAAAATGTGTTCTAATTTGGTTAATTTCCAGATAAACAACTTTCTTTTCCAGTGTGGGAAGAGCTTGTTGGTAGAAGTATTGTCAGTTTGGGTTCTTTTGTGAAGGGCCTTGTTTTTTTAGGGTGAATACTTGCTCCGAATGGTAGACGAATGGTAGACGGGTATGTGGCGCCCCAGGCTACCCAGCAGGGGCCTCCCCAGTCCTATGTGCAACGTGGGATTGGGCTAGAGGGCTTTCCCTGCTGCTCCTCGCCGGAGACAGCTCCAGAGGATGGTGAAGTTGAGGGATTCTGATGGAGTTCTTGGTGGTCTTTCAGATTTCCATTTGAATATGAGCCCCTCAAGGACAGGAGCCAAGCCAGGTCAGCTTCGGGTTCACAGCAGGCAAGGTGTGCCAGGTTCTGCTGGTTGAGCAGGTGGGCAGCAGGTGGGTGTGGCTGCACAAGGAGGATGAACTTGGATGGGCTTTGCTGGGGCCTGGGTTGTGTCTCTCACCCAGCAGCTGACCACAGAGCCTCTGGAGGACCTGCTTGGGGTGAATGAAGGAGGGCAGTCCTCAACTGCAGCGTCACTGTAGTCACCTGGTAGCACATTCAATTTATAATTTCCTGATTACCTGAAAAAGCTGCTCTACAAAGGAAAGCTCAAAGGTTGTGAATTTGTTGAGATTTCCAGCACATGAAACTATATGTTTATTTCTGCCTATGAATGTAAGGTATCTCCAAAGGTGATTTAAGTGTGCATACTTGGGTTAATATTTCTTTTTGTGTGTGTGTGGTGCTAGGGATCGAACCCAGAGCCTTTACCAACTGAGCTATATCCCCAGCCTTAACTTTTCCCTTTTAATTTAAAAACTCAATGTTATACAGAGGTAGAGTAGATATCATTTAAACCATTAACTCTTTCATTGTTGGGGAGACACAGGTAATAGGACAGGGCAAGGGCGAGGATGCCAAGGGGTGGGCACTAGTTTTATAGGTTCTCTAGCGAACTAGCAAGGTGACTCGTGCTTCTCAGCGCACCCTGTGGTAGACAAGCAGTTATACATTAAAGTGTGGAAGGAGCACATGACTCTACTTACTGCTGGCTGGAACTGGAGGGAGGGGTCAGAGCTAGGACAGTCAGCCTGATCCTAGTCAGTTGAACTGGGGTGCAGATTGCAGCCCTCTTATTCATTTAGAATTTCTGAATACGAAGGACTTTGCATATATTTGATTTTTCAGTTACTCTCATTTTCCCATATTATAGATGAGGAAACTGGGGGCTGAAGCAGCTTTCTAAGGTCCCAAAACCTTAATGCCTAGAAATGGCCATTGGTGAAATTATGTAGACCTATGGATGGGACTTGTGGGGATGGAGGGTGCCTACTGCTGAGAGCCACGATGGCAGGGGCATGATGACCCATTCCCAGCTTGGGGCTATGTACCAGCTAGACCCAGGCACCTGGAAAGCCTGGGGGGTCACTTGCCTGCTTTCTCCAGGATTAGCTGAGATTTCAGAGGGACTGTGCCTGAACTGGTGGTACAGACATTTTAGAGCTACAGTTGTAGGATGCTGTCACAGAGGTCTTGGCGAGCTGAGCCCCCTATCCCACCCCGAGTTACAGGGCTGCACTGGGAATGCACTGCCTTTAAAATCAGTTCCCTTCCCCTGTGTCCCCTCTGTGTCATTCCCTGGTAAAATGAGTGTCTCCCCTGCAGCTCTGGCTAACCAGGAAACTTGGGCAGTATTGTGCAAATGGAAAATTGGCGGATAGTTAATTGCAGAGTGAAACCACAGATCCTGCAGAAGGTTCAGGGTGTTAACAGTGATGTTGGAAACTGGTGCTCACATATTGATGGATGAGAATCTGAGGAAATCAGACCTGTTTATAGCTGGAGGAAAGGAAGAGGAGTATGTGTGAGGAGCAGCTAAAAAAGGATTTGAGTATCAAAAGATTAAGAAGGACTCTTGGAAAATTGATAAAGCCCTTGAATAGTTTGCACAAGGACCTTTCTGATTGTCTTATCAAAAGTAAAACATGAAGCAGAAAGTTTGAGGTAGTCGTTCAGAAGAAGTTCACACAAAAGCCCAAAAGTGTTTCATTCTTTGTACTTCAGAACAATCTAGAATGTAGTTATGATTGCATGCTCTTAACCTAAAATTTGTCAAACATAATAGAAAATGGACTTCTAATTTAGTCCCATTTTCTTTTTAAAGGCCTTTCCATCCACTCCCCCCAACCCCCCACCAGATCATTTTCTATGAAATGAGTGGTCCTTGTTCAAATGGATTTATTTAAAGTTACCACCAGCCTGCCCTGTATTTGATATTCTTAGTTAACTAGGACCTGTTCTTATTTCAGCCTGGCAAAAGAAACTAGATTAAGGAGGTTTTAGCAGGTGGTATGCAATTCTTTAGCGGCCCAGAAAAGTTATCGTCACACATAATCATGCTGAATATTCATTCTTACTGGCCTCTGAGAAGTTCCTCTAAAAGAAGAATTTCTTCTTTGCTTCTAGTTGTTTCATGGCCCTGCATAGACGGTAACTTTTTTAAAAAATATTTTTTTAGTTGTACATGCACACAATATCTTTATTTATTTTTATGTGATGCTGAGGATCGAACCCAGTGCCTCACGCATGCTAGGCAAGCGCTCTACCACTGAGCCACAATCCCAGCTCCTAGATGGTAACTTTTTAAACTGTGTCCTAGTGATTTTGAGATTTTATTTAGTCTGGTTTGAAAATTGATTTGTCCATTACCTAGTTCAGTTGACTGATATTTCATGCTTAACAGCATTATCTAATGTTTTAGAAAACCCTCACATAGCTTCCAAGTTCTACTACACATGACAAGAGCCACCTTGTCTTTGGGGAAAATTGTAGCCTAAAAAGGTACATCACTTGTATAATTACCACAGAGAGACCCTGTTCCTGAGGAGGATTGTTCAGGATGCAGCAAGACAAGATGGAAGGGGAGCTCCCTGTGTAGAAGAAGAGCAGGGCAGCCTTTTGAAGACAGCTTCTGTCCCATCTTGTTCTTAATGGACTTCATTTATTTATTTTGGTACTGGAGATTGAACTCAGGGGCACTCGACCACTGAGCCACATCCCCAGCCCTATTTTGTGTTTTATGTAGAGACAGGGTCTCACTGAGTTGCTTAGCACCTCGCAGTTGCTGAGGCTGGCTTTGAACTTGTGATTCTCCTGTCTCAGCCTCCCTAAGTGCTGGGATTACAGGCTTGTGCCACTGTGCCTGGCTAATGGACTTTATTTTTAAGGACAGTTTTAGGTTTACAGACATGTCTGATCAATTTTACAATCCGATTTTAACTCCTAAATTTTTTTTTCCCTCTCTGCAGACGTCGCCTCATCTCCCAGAGATCATCCTTGGAGACCCTGGAAGATATTGAGGAGAATGCCCCTCTCCGGAGGTAATTCTTCTGTTTAATTTATGTATTTATACATGGCTGGCCGTACAAGATGGATTTATTCTTGAAGTTCTTGATCTACAGAATTAAAATTTAAAAATGACCATCTGACTCCCAGGAATGATGAACATATGGATCTCCAACCCTGAGGACATAGCACTAGGAAACTAGAAAATCCCTATGACGTATGCAAGCAGCCTAGTTTGCCTGTGAATTTGGGTGTTTTTCCTCTTGTGGTTCTTTTCTTCCTTATTTATTTATTTATTTTTAAAAAATTTTGGGGGTTGTTTTTGTAGGTGGACACAATACCTTTATTTATGTGGTGCTGAGGATCGAACCCAGTGCCTCACATGTGCTAGGCAAGTGCTTTACCGCTGAGCTACAATCCCAGCCCCTCTTTCTTCCTTTTTAATTTTTAAAATTTTTTTTGTGCGGTGCTGGGGATGGAACCCGAGGGCTTATGCATGCTAACCCCTGCACTCTATCTCTGAGTGAATTGCCAACCTTTTCATTTTGAAAGCTACTACTTCATAGAAGAGCCCAGTAGTATCCTGGGTATAATTACACAGTCATTATATCTTGGAACTTCATTTTTAGCAAGAAGGGGCAATCAGAACTCCTTAGGAGGTGACTATGACATCACTCCCTAGCTGGTTGCTGGGGAAACCCAATTAGGACAGTTTTAAGAGCTCCCTCGGGTCTGAAAGCATTCCGTTTTCCCCTTGAGATTAGGAAAGTGCTGGCGAGGCATCTTTTTTTGGGTGACAGCAATTGCTGAGCTGTGCGGTACCTGTGAGTGGCAGGTTCCCCTCCACTAATCTCGCTTTCTCCATTGGCCCGCATCCGTTATAGAGGCCCTGCCAGTCCCCACCCCCCTGGAGAAAATACTCACATGCTCCATCTCCTCTGCAGCCCTGATCAGGATGGGGCAGCATCGGCGGGGCTTCACCCTGCAGAAGGAGCTAAGGAAAGATGGGACTCTGGGGCTTCACAGGGACCATGAGGCAGGCAGGAGGGCCCCCGGGACACTGTGACCTCCCATGAATTTGCATCCCTTCCCCCTTGAACCTGTATCTGCACTCCATGTGCCTTGGCTACTGGTCAGGACTTGGAAGTCCTCGGCCTTCCCCCTGAGCCTGGGAGGTGCTGCTGTGCAGGACAGTGTCTTACCCTAGAGAAGTTTCCTTCCCCCACTCCCAGGCTGGAGATGGTGTCCCCAGGTCCCAACCACATGAGAAGTAGAGGGCAGGGTAAGCCCAGACAGGCCAAGGCTCTAATTGAAAGTGGTATGTGACTGCGAATCTGTTCCCTGACATCATCCCAAAGAGAAAAAGTCAAGGCCGCAAAAGTCTGATTACCACTTTTGAAGTCTTTGAAAATGAGTGCAGCCTCTTTTCAAGTGAGGGAGGTTGAATGGCATGGTTTCCGGGACACAGTTTGGTCACGAGCCTTCTCCAAGGCACTGTTAAATGTTGGGAAGAGGCTGTTTCCCATGGGAGTCTTGCAGTGACCTGCATTAAAAATCAAGGTGGAGCCAGGTACAGTGGCGCACGCCTGTAACCCCAGCACTCAGGGAGGCTGAGACAGGAGAATTGCGAGTTCAAAGCCAGCCTCAGCAATGGTGAGCCACTAAGCAACTCAGTGAGACCCTGTCTCTACATAAAACACAAAATAGGGTTGGGGATGTGGCTCAGTGGTCGAGTGCCCCTGAGTTCAATCCCTGATACCCCACCCCCACACCAAAAAAAAAAAAAAAAATCAAGGTGGGAAACTGGCTTTAGTCCAGATAATTGGTGAGCATGGAGGAGCAGTGTTTTCAGGTGGCACCGTTTGGTTTTGGCCTTAGGACAGTGTGGTCATGTCTGATCAAGGCTCTCACTCACCTCTGCTGCAAATGGGAAAATCAGTGAAGAAAGCTTAAAAGCCCCTGCTTTGAGGGGCTATCAGAAGCTGTAGCTTTTGGAACTGTGGCAACCGTGTACAGGCGAAAGAAAACATGTTATTACCTCTCCAGGGATTCCACAACAGGGTCATTATGCCTCTGAATACAGGTGTCATTGTGTCTCCAAAAAGCTAAGGAGAGGAACCGGAGTGCTATGTCCACAGTCAGTGCCCTGTCATCCCTGCTCCTGCCTCAGAATCTCTCCAGACTGGCAAATGAGCTGGGTAAAAGTGGCTTATCTGCCTTAACTATGACTTCATCAAACTCTTACTTACTGAATATAGTACTGAAAAATTCAAACCAGTTTTGTGTAAATGTAAGCAATTTAAAACAATCAGAAATCAAGGCAGTCTTCATTTTTCCAAATGGACTTTTTTTAATTTAAAAATTTTCTCTTCCTTAGAAATGTACTTGCTCCTAGGAAATAAAATTAACATGATGTGAAAGAAGGGACTTTTGTTTCGGAATCTGGGGAGCCGAGTGCTTGGCCTGACTGTTCTAACTGGTTATGTGGCCTTGCAATCTCATTAGTGTCTCTGGGGCCTTGGTTTTCCCATCTGGAAAATGGGAGGGCGAGTGGGCTGATCTCTGAGGTTCTTTCTAGTCCGTGATAGGAGAGGACCAGCAATGACATCAAAATGTTTTGGGAACTGTGGGGGTGGAAGGCTTTTAGCCCAACTTGCTTTTAAGCTTCGCACATAAAACAAATGGCTCCAAGGCATCTATTAAAACTTTTGCATAATTAAGTGTATCCTATAATCAGTGCTAAGAAGAAAAAGCTAATCTTTCATTAAATTAGTTTTTAATTCTATCCTCCTTTAATTTTGCATCACTTAAAATATATGTTAAATAGATATTTACAGATTAACGCAGGCGGCTTTGAAATTAATTTGTTCTTTGCTTAACCTGCAGCAACCTGCACTCAGCGTTCCTGTTTCCTTGGCAATTGTTGCTAACACCACAATTCTCTTAAAGCATCACTTAGATTCCCTGGTGGTTTAGTTGAATGCTTTAAAAAGGCAAGACAACAAACAGCTTGCTGAATGAAGAGCTAGATTAATAGGGTCTATAGTTAGAAATGGGAGCTGATATGGAAACATAGGACTTTTATTAAGTTATCCTGTTAAAAGCCTGACTTTGCTCTTGCACATCACAGTTCATCAGTGTTTCCTATATCCACCCAGAGCTCTCCAAATTGATCACTTAACAATGACAGGACTTTGGCCGAGGAATTTTCTACCTGCCTGGCAATTCCCCAGTATCCTAGAAATAAGACATTAGAACATCTCCATTGGGTGTTAGGGAAAAACCTCACTTCGTCTGCTGCAGATATGGTGGCCATCTGTGCCTTTCCCAGTTTCCCAGGCCATCTGGGTTCATGGGTGCTGGCGGCTTCTGCTGTTGAAATTCTTACTGCTACTGCTTCTTCCTGAGCTGGCACAGACAGCAACCTCTGGCTTTATGCTGACTTCCAGGAATTTGGTGCTCCTCTTACTGGAGATAGGGAGCAGCTAGGATTTCCTCCTATGGGCTGGCACCAGAGGTGGGAGGAGGAAGGTGCCAGAGATTGCTGAGGTGGTACAATCAGTGAGCTGACTGCACTGTCAATCTCTTAACCCCACTGCCCTCAGACTAGCTGGACCAGGAACTCTCCTTTTGGGGGTGGAGTGAGGTATGGTAAGACACCTCTGAGCCCTTGGCTCTGTCCAGAAACCCCTGGAGCCACACCTTCCTTTAGGATTTCAGAGATTCTCTTCTCTTCAGCAACCTCATATTTATAGAACCTTCTGTGTCTGACACAGTGGAAGCTTTAGCGACCTGCAGACTCAAGTGGCCATGGGTCAGAACTCATGGTGGTGAGTTCATGGTGGAGGTTGGAGGATATGGTCTCTGCGGAAGCTTCTGGCTCCAAGGGAGTGGATGATGACCAGACATGGGGCTATTCTTCTCTGGACCCATAGCCCAGGGAAGGCCCTTTGCCAACAAAAGCCACCACATAAATATCTAATAGCATATATGCCTTTGCTTTGGTCACACTGACTTTCTTCAGAGTATTTTTGCAAGTTAAATTATATTTTAAGGTGGTATTTTTTAAGGGGGAAAAAAACAGCATTCAGCACTATGAGAAAGGTCTCCCAGAAGTACTGGCCTTTATTAGAAGTGTAGGTCAGGGCAGTTGGGAGATGTACCAGGCATGACCTCCCTGGAGGTGTTCCTAGGAGACAGTAAAGATTGGGATTGCCCTATGGGCCTGTGATCCTACCCATTCCCCAGCCCACTTCCTACACCGGCCCCCACCTGCCTCCATACCTCTACCTGCTGTTGGGTCTTGTTCTTACTCCTTTGCCGGAAGGTTCCAAGTAAGAACTGACTGAATTCAGGTGATGTCCCAGCCCAGATCTCTGCATGGGCTCTGTGAAGCTAGCCATTGCTTTTCCCAAACTTGCTTTCTGAAACAAGGTCATGGGGCACCCATGTCCCACAGCAGAAGCTAGCTCTTGGAGCCCATGGTCAGAAAGGATTTTTGGCAGCCGGACGCAGTGGCGTAAGCCTGTAATCCCAGCACTTAGGGAGGCTGAGACGGGAGAATCGCAAGTTCAAAGCCAGCCTCAGCAATGGTGAGGTGCTAAGCAACTCAGTGAGACCCTGTCTCTACATAAAACACCAAATAGGGCTGGGGATGCGGCTCAGTGGTCTAGTGCCCTTGAGTTCAATCCCCAGTACCAAAAAAAAAAAAAAAAAAAAAAAAGGATATTTGGTGTGTGGAGTTAGGAGGAGGGACCAGAAAAGACATAGCTCCCTTTGTCAAGAAAAGACCAAACTCCAGATTCTCATTCACTGGGCTTTTTGCTTTGGTGGTGGTGATGTTACAGTTTTATACCTTAGAATTTGCCAGGTGACTTTGAACACATTGTATATAAGTAAGACCTATATGGCCTTCAGACTTGCAGTACAAGTGAATGTCATATATTCCAAGGGGGAGAAAAAAATATTTGAAATCAGGTCACTTTGATGCAATAGATACTTATTTAACATTTACATTAAAGCAAAAAATAAATTTTAAAAAATAACAAACTAGCTGGGTTGATTCTCCTTCACATTTAAGCCATCACTTCCCAGGCGTAGTCAAGTTGGAGTTGAGGCAACTGTCCAGGCAATTCAGGCCAAAATTGTGCTATGGAAGAAAAATGATTCAGGATTGTTTTGAAACTGAATTTTCCATGTTATTGCTGTAGCCCCAGAGCCTTTAAATTTATGGCTTTCTGTTCCCTTTACCTGTGTTGATGCAGGAGGATTCTTTTTTAAATGACAGTAAAGAATAATGTCTCTGGAATCTGTGTAAGCTGTTACAATAACTGGGGATAGTAGTTTTCATTAGCCAGCTTTTGGAGACTCATAAAATATTATCGGTATTATCAAGGAAGTTGTCTGTCATTGGGTTTTTTTAAAGCTTCCTTGCTTCCAGCCCTATTGTCTTCATTATCCCAGTGACTCCTGCCTGCCTGGGGGTGACTCAAACCATTTGTCTGATCTTTCCTTCCTGTCTTTGTGTGGAGATGTCTCAGCTGTCCAGAGGGTAACTGACTCTGTTTTTGAAACAACTTTGTTTTTCAGATGTCGAACTCTCTCAGGTTCGCCCAGACCAAAGAATTTTAAGAAGATTCATTTTATCAAGAACATGCGGCAACATGATACCAGAAATGGCAGGTACCACATCAACCCAAAGCTGCCTTGCCTGGTGGGGTGGGTTGGAGGGCAACCGTTTTAATAGCCAGAGCTGAACAAGGCTAAGTCCACACTTTTAGGATGGAAAGGATCCCATGTGACCTCCCCGTCATCCAGATGATCTCTACCCACTCCCTCCAGAATCACCAAAAGGAATCTGTAGAGAATAGAGCTCCCTAAAGCTCGGTGGGAGGCTTAGACCAGCAAAAATCTGATTTTTTTGGTAACATGTGAATAATATTTTTATAAAACACTTTGACCAGAAAAACAGGGGTTTTTCCCCCTCTCCTGCTTTTTTGGTTTTATTTTCATTTTTCACCACCACTGTGTGCACTGGTCAATAAATTCCCTGCCAGATCTGCTCCTGTACTTGGCTTTGGCTCTAGCTTTGATTCTGGCTTTGACTCTCTTTAGGAAAACAGAACTAGGGCTTTGCCAATAGATTCTTCCTCCGTGCTGGTTCAGATTCCTGGGCCAGTTGACATCTGACATAGGTGTTTTTCCAGCTCTTCAGCACTTCCTTTGAAAAGTGCTGTTAAGGGTTGGGGTTATGGCTCAGTGGTAAAGCACTTGCCTAGTACTCGTGAGGCACTGGGTTCGATCCCTAGCACCACATTAAAAAAATAAACAAATAAAATAAAGGTATTGTGTCTATCTACAACTAAAAAAATATTTTTAAAAAAAGTATTATTAAATAAAAATTATTGTGATTAAAGCTTATATGGCCTTGATATTAAAAAACTCCTGATGACAAATAGAATCATTATTGCCAGCATGCTTATGATTGAATGGTTAAGTGCATTCATCTTAGCCCAGTGGTGGGAATCGAGTTTCTGATCTCTGATGCTCTGTAACCCTCAGGGACAGCTCCTCCTTGCTGGCTACGGTGGTGGGTGAGTTAAAAATACTGGCCTAGAGCAGAGGTGTCCTGCTGCTGACCATCATTATTTGGGCGGGGGAGGGTACACCAGGGATTGAACCCAGGGACACAACCACTGAGCTACATCCTCAGCCCTATATTGTATTTTATTTAGAGATAGGGTCTCACTGAGTTGCTAAAGACCTTACTAAGTTGCTGAGGCTGGCCTTGAACTTATAGTTCTCTTGCCTCAGGCTCCTGAGCCTCTGGGATTATAAATGTGTGCCATCATGCCCTGCTAATCTTATTTGATCTCCTAATTTCTAGAAGACCATATGCACCCCACTAATATTCTCCTATTTTTACAAAAAATGAAAATTGCTAAACAGTTTTTCATTGAGGCTCATTCAAACCCAGAATTCGTATAATTTGGTTGTGGAAAATATACTTTACAACCTATATAATAATCACTAATGACTATGGTTTTTAAGGTTTATTTTCTCAGTTATTTATATCTAATTTTTAAGCCTTGTCAAGATAGAGAACATAATTTTATAGTAATTGAAATAGTTTTAGAACAACAAAATGAAGTTAGTATATGTTTGTACTTTGAGCACAGAGCTTTTAGTTAAAATTTATTGAGCTGTTATTTATTCACTGGAACACTCTAAATTTCCTCTCACCTTTACCCTGTCACTTAGAATTATTGTGCTCTATTCATTTAGCCACGATCTTTTTTCTTTTGTTTAGCATAATTGTCTTTATTTACGTTTATGCCCCCCCCATAATCTCTTTGACCTTAGCATAAGCATGGAAAGGAATTAATTCCAAAATAAAATCCACAACAAAGCCAACAAAATGGGCCAGATTAATAGTATTCTGCCTCTTGAGGCTGGCACAAAGTCAGATAATTCCCTGGCATGGTTAGGTAGTGAGAGGATATAGTTAATAAAAGATTTGGATTCATGGGATTTCCAGAGGACATTACAGAGCTGCCTCCCCTCCTGCCCTTGAATAGCATCAACAGGAGAGACTGCAGTGGCCGACAGTTTTGTTGGGGAGATGAGAGGGGTTGTCAAGGGATTGCTGGCCTACCTGAAGATCTGTAGGCTGACAGCTAGGGCAGGAGCAAGAGCTGTGAGGACACAGGCCTCAGTGGGTTGTACCTGCCCAGGTGAGAGCTGCTTTTCTGGTGCCAACAGAACATGAAAGGGCCTGCCAGAGGGCTTTGGGTATGGAGAGAGTGCAGAGAGAGCAAGCTGAGAGTGACTGGGAGTCATTGCTGCAGGTCGCCGGCTAAGAAGATCCATTCCCTGACCCAGGTCACGGGCCAGACACAGCAATGGACCTTCATCTCCACCATTAGAGCCAGAGAGAATGATGAGCCCTTGAGTGACCCTGTGGGTGTTTTTTTGTCACTGGCAGGTAGGGGGAGTCATACGAGGAGCTGCTGTTCTTCTTGGTCTAATTCTGCCTTAACACAGAAGACAGAATGGTACTCTGGGACCTTGGGGGGATGTCGTGATAGTCTTAGTTGGAAAGGAAAGCAGTGTTCCCCTGGATTTTAGAAGCACAGATCTCGAAAAGTGCAGGCTAAGAAGTAGATTCTTATGACTAGGACCATGTTGCCCAAAGAGATTATGAAGTTATGGATATATGATAATGGGTGACGTTGATTCATTGCTTACTGGGTGCCAGACTCAAAGTACTTCATATACTTTTCATTAACTCAAGACTTGATAGGTGTTTGCTGAATACATGAGTGGAGGTGCCTTTAAATAAATTTCAGTCTTCAGGAGTGGATCTTGAATATGTAGCAATGGGACATTTAGGTTGCTAATGAGCTGGCCTGTAAGTGGGAGATTATGGGCCCAATATCAGCTGTCCTTAAAAGTAGAAGAGTGAGCTAGGCATGGTGGCACATGCCTGTAATCCCAGCGGCTCAGGAGGCTGAGGCAGGAGGATCGCAAGTTTAAAGCCAGCCTCAGCAACGGCAACTCGGTGAGACCTTGTCTCTAAATAAAATACAAAAAAGGGCTGGGGATGTGGCTCAGGGTTAAATGCCCCTGAGTTCAATCCATGGTACTCCTCTCCTCCCCAAAAGAGGTAGCAGAAGGAGTCAGGATTTTAGTGTCAGGTAACGTGATGTAAGACTCATTCAGCCCGAACAGGCTTTGAAGATGAAGATGGGGCCACAATTCAAGGTGTGCAGGCAGTCTCTAACAAAAGACCAGGAAACCAGTTCTCCCCAAAGCCTCCAGTGGGATCCAGCTCTGCTGACATCTTGAGACCCATGTCAGAGTTCTGACTTCCACAATTATCGTAAATTTCTGTTTTAAGCCACGAAATTTGTGGTAATTTGTTACCCCAAACCGTAAAGGAAAACACTGATTTTCCCAGTTTACAGAGCTCATAGCTGGAGAGAGAGGAAGGTGGAATTCCACTGCAGGTATCTTATTGTAAATTTTATTCCCTTCATCAAAGGGAAAGGTAAAATCCCTACACTGTAACATAGCACGTCATGGTGGAGTGTGAGAAAAGTCTCTCTGGAATTCTGATTTTTAAAAAATCATTAGGAGGGGCTGGGGCTGTAGCTGTAGCTCAGTTGTAGAGCGCTTGCCTAGCCTGTGTGAAGCACTGGGTTAGATCCTCAGCACCACATAAATATAAGCAAATAAAATAAAGGTATAAGAAATACAATAGCCTTATTTAAAAAATCATTAGGAGCCAGGTGTGGTGGCACACACCTGTAATCCCAGCACTTTGGGAAGCTGAGACAGGAGAATTGCGAGTTCAAAGCCAGCCTCAGCAATAGCGAGATGCCAAGCAACTCATTGAGACCCTATCTCTACATAAAACACAAAATAGGGCTGGGGATGTGGCTCAGTGGTTGAGTACCCCTGAGTTCAATCCCCAGTACCAAAAAATAAAGTAAAAATTATTAAGACTTCAGAAAGAATGGCTTAAGCAAACTTGTAAGAATGAAATAAAGTGAGACTAAAGCCCAGAATGAGCTAAATATTGTTAGAAAGAGGAGAAAACCGGAGCCCATGTGCCTTGCTGGTAGAAATATTAAATGGTATGGAAAATGGTACGGAAAGCAGTCTGGGACTTCCTCAGAATTACCACGCGAGCCAGCAATTCATTGCTAGGTATACACCCAAAAGAATTGAAAGGGAAGTATTCAAACAGGTGTTTCTAGACCAGGGTAGCATTATTCACGACAGCCAGAAGGTGGAGAAGAGAAGTGTCTGTCAGAAGATGGATGGATAAACAATGTGGTGTGGGAGGTTATTCAGCTGTGAAGAGGAATGACATGCCGTGCACATGAACCTCAATACTGCTGAGCGAATAAATGAAGCCAGACACAGGGTCAGCTATTGTGCGACCCCATTTATTGAAATATCTAAAATAGGTAAACCCTTAGAGACAGAAAATAGATGAGTGCTTACTCAGGGCCAAGGAGGGAGTTGTTGCTGAGTGGGCACAATTTCTCTTTGAGGGTCACAGAGAAGTTTTGGAAGTAGGCAGGGTGTTTGCACACATGGTACATGTACTTGGTGACATTGAATTATTATACCCTTAAAGACGGCAGTCCGATGGCATGTTTTTTTTATATATCTAAAATAAAACATCAGTGATACCATGGTGCTTTTTTTAAAAATATTTTTTAGTTGTTGATGGATCTTTATTTTATTCATTTATTATTTATACGTGGTGCTGAGGATCGAACCCAGTGCCTCACGCATGCTAGGCAAGCGCTCTACCACTGAGCTACAGCCCCAGCCCCCATGGTGCTTTTAAAGCCATATTTAGACAAGGAAGGGACAAGATCTGAGCCTTTCAGGGTTGATGGCAGCTGCTGGCCAACATTTAGCCTCTTCACCAAGCAGAACTATAAAATGTAGACCCTAAACAAAGTGATGTGCCAACAACAGTAGGCAGTCACCAAGTGTTAAATAAATGAATGGAGAGGCCTGATAAATGGGTTTCAGTCTTCAGATCCCAGGGATTGGAGAGAATTTAGAAATAACTCCTTAAAACGCTATGAAGACTTAAAGCAGTTCTAAGTCTAATGCCCAGGCAAACGCTGCCTTGAGTAGAAAAGAGTGTGCGGTGGTAGCAGAGGGTGAATTCTAATAATCACCTGGGCAAGCCTGGGGCTGGCTGCTGGCAGATATTGGGAACAGATGGTTTGTGTGCTTTTTAGCAAAGAATGTGGAGGGTGCTCGCCGTCCGCATGAGTTCACCGAGGATAAGTCATGTTAAATTAACTTCATCTTACTGATGGAGTAACTAGGTTAGTAAATTAGGGGGCTGCTGTAGACATTACAGTTTTTATTTCAGCAAAACATTAGGCTGGTCCTCGAGACAAGCATATCTCAGTGAATAAAATGGTGAGAGGGGCTTGGTGATTCTGAAGTAGCAGAAGCTGCTACAGCTGGAGTTTGTTAGTGACCCTTGACCCTCATCTGCCCGAGGGGGATTGGAGCAGAGCAGCATGGTGTTCCCAACAGCAGCATCTCCTCTGCCATATAGACTGTGGTTGGAGAGGAGGCCAGGAAGCCTCATCGGCAGCACATGGAAGACAAGAAGCAGGGACAGGGAGAGAGAATACATGTTACAGATGGGAACCAGGATGCAGTTGCTTCATCAGCTAAAAATGCTGGGCCTGGTTCACCAAGATTAAGATTAGCAGAAATGTCACTTAGTGAAACTATCAAATCCAAGACAGGAGAGGGACTTTTCAGAAGTTCAGATGAAAAAGATCTTGGCATTTAGATGCACAGCATGTTCCAGTAAGGCAAACAATTTGATGTAAGGTACAGTGTAAGCTAATTTAGTATGTCATAGTAGGCTAGTATCAGACAAATGTATGGCTTTTGCATACTTTTTTGCATACAGTCTGAGATGGTCCCATCTGTCGTGTTGGGACCAGCATGAGTGCCATGTCTTAGGACGTTGGATTTGTGTCCTGATGACCCCTTGCAGTAGTCTTCTTGGAAGGAATCATGCTTCTAGACAGAAGGTGAAATTAAGGGGTTCAGTTTTCTTTTTAATAGTCTTTAGTTCCTCTGGACTTTAATCTGTCCTACACTGAGTTATGAGTTTGCTTAAGCCATTCTTTTTTTAGTCCTTGGCCTTTAGCAAAAGGTTTTTAAAAATCAGAATTCAACAGAGCCTTTTCTCGCATTCCACCATGCCATGCTGTGTTACAGCCTGTGGGTTTTTACCTCCCACCATCCCCTTTGCAGTGGCTGCCTGGACTGGAATCCTTTTCTAGCCAGCAGTTTAACCCCATGGACTGCCGTGTATGAACTGTTCAGCACGTGCTCCCGACATCCACTCTATGGGACTCTTGGGATACAGCGGTGAATTAAATGGACAGGGAAGGTCCTGCTTTGAGGAGCTGGAGGCTAGTTGGGGAGGCAGTTGATAAACAATTAAACATCTAACAGGAGAGAGAGACATGTGCTATGGAGGAAGATTAAAGCAGCTGAGGGCCGAGGGTGTGGGAGTGCTGGGCAGCAGACAGGGAGACCTGGAGTGGAGGGTGAAGGAGGGGTATGGTGGAGCAGAGTGAGAGGAAGAGAGGAGATGAGCCTTGAGAAGCTGGGGGACTTGTGCTTTTATAGTGGATGAGGAGGGGGCCATGGAGGGTGCCAAGCAAAGAGTGGCATGATCTAGCCGGGCGCGGTGGCACACGCCTGTAACCCCAGCACTTTGGGAAGCTGAGACAGGAGAATCGCGAGTTCAAAGCCAGGCTCAGCAACGGCGAGGCGCTAAGCAACTCAGTGAGACCCTGTCTCTACATAAAACACAAAATAGGGCTGGGGCTCAGTGGTTGAGTACCCCTGAGTTCAATCCCTCGTATCCAAAAAAAAAAAAAAAAAAGAGTGGCATGATCTGGTTTGCCTTCGAATGTGATCACTGTGACCATCCAAGAGTTAAGGACAAGCATTACAGGTCACGTTAGGTAACCTCTTTATTATAGAAAATTAAAGGGTGAGGGGCTGGGGATGTAGCTCAGTGGTAAAACACTTGCCCAGCATGCATGAGACCCTGGTTCAATACTCGGCACTACAAAAATAAATAAATAAATAATAAAAAAATTAAAGGGCGATGTGCATTGTGTGAATTCATTTTGATGTGAAGTTCAAAATAACTTGAGGCCTTAAAAAAAAAAGAACTGTTTGCAAATTTACATGCAACCCTTCGATGGAGAAGAGAAGCAGCTAGCAGCCCCACACCACAGCATCCCTTCAACATCCTGGGTTGAGGGTGGTTGGCAGGAGGAGCTGCCAGTCACCATAACTCCAATCTGCATCTTCACTGACTTAAAGCAAAAGTAAAAACAGATCTCAGTCCTTGGGCCTAAGTTACACCCTGGAAGATGATAGACATTTACAGAGCCTCAGTGAGCAAGACCAGCTGATGCTATCTGAAAGCCCACTGCTGGGCAGGTAGAACTGAATCAGAGTGGCAAGCAGAGATTCTGAGTGTGAAGACTGAAGACAACCAGTGCTTTTGTGACAGTTATGTCTAGTCACCCTCCTGGTCCTGTTAGGAAAAGAAGGACCTTCTTGGTGCTTGCAGTTCTTGAGACTCATAAACACGTGTCTTTGAGAACATCAGCTGAGAGTCCTCTAAGCCGTCTGATTTTTTAATGTCTGCATTGCACACAGTGACAGCTGCCGCCTGCCTTGGAAGTGCCCACCTCCTGGGGCTTCTTCCAGAAGCATTTCATTGTGAACGAGGAGAGGAATGCTCTCAAAGTAAGTGGACTGAACCACTGAGCTGTGATATCCCTTGGGAGGAATTTTCAAAATGATTTAAAAGGACACGAGATGGGAGTGGATTTTTTTTAAAAAAGTGTTTTTTAAGTGTAAACTCAGTAGAAAAGCCTTTAAAAAAAAATCATGGAAGATTTCAGCACCTTTTATCTTTTTGGAGTAAGATCAAAGAACAGGAACATAGAATTGCATGGTAACCTTTCTTTTTTGTAACAAAAAATTTGGGAGGAAAAAGGAGTTCAGGAGGCCCCTACCTTATTGTGATCTCATCAATTCAGTTTTTAGTTTGAAAAATGAGTTGGAGAAAGGGGCATGCATCAAAAGATGTGGACTGACTGCTTCAGAGACAGGTATCGGTGCTGCTTCTCCCTGAAATGAATCTAGGATGTGATAGACAGTGCTTGTCCTCTGGGAGGCACCACATAGCAAGCCCCTTCTTGTAGGAGCATCTCCATACCTTCCCACCCCTCCCGTCCATCCTTCCCCATTCTATGCTAATAGACTGTGCTCTTGCCAAAGTGCACCCCTAAGTTTGTGACCTTTGGAGCTGACTGGTCCAAGATTGCACATAAGCTTCTGTAGTTTCTGGAATAAACGGTGTTTTCTGCTCCTCGCCTGGTGTCCCTGCTTCTTGTCCCGGATGTCTCTGCGTCTCGCTGGGGCAGAGCAGATTTTTACCTACACCCTGGGGTCTGGGGAGATTGGCTCTGCGGATCACCACCGTCCAGAGAGACTCCATATTGTCTTACCCGGGGACCCCTTCTCTCCGTCTCTGTGGACCCCAACTCGTGGAGAAGCCACATGGCCCTCCCCCCACCCCTTTATTAAAGCAATACCTACTGAGCATGCGTCTCACTTCCCATCGCCGCAGTAGCAGGAGGAATCCATCAGGGAAGCTTCATCCCCGTCATCTTTGCATTTACAACCAATTTTCAGCAAAAGTTCAGTCCTAAGGGATAGTGAGGGGACAGCCTGAAGGAGCCTCCAGGACATCACCACGGCTCCCAGCCCCAGCCCACCGCGTCTCACTGCCTATCATGTTTCCATCATTTTACCTTCCTGTGCTGATGAGTGATGGCAGGCAGGTTGGGGCTGCCACTCGGCACTAGGACACAGGTGCCCAGGGGGTCCTAGCCATGCCTGAGTGCTGGTTTAGCATCACACAGCCTAGGTTTTATTAGTCATACCTCTTCAAAAAGCCTGGAGGTGCCAGCGCAGTTCAAAGGATTGCAAGTTCAAAGCCAGCCTCAGCAACAGTGAGGTGCTAAGCAACTCAGACCTTATCTCTTAAATAAAACACAAAATAGGGCTGGGGATGTGGCTCAGTGGTTGGGTGCCTCTGAGTCTAATCCCCAGCACCCTCACCCCGGCAAACAAAACAAAACAAAACATGGAGGTGATAATATGATGCTGGCTTTTTCTGTGTCCTCCAAGAGAAATTATTTTCAATCTTAAGTGCACTCGGTGCCTCTGTGGGTGTGCGCACATGTACACATGTGATCTTTGCTGCTGGAAAGATCATGACCTTCAAGTCCTTGCTCTTTTTAGCCAATGTGATTTACAGACAATAGAAAGATTCACAGAGGAAGTGTAGGGGTTGGAAAACACTTCCACTTGGACAGAACCTCCTTTCAGCAAATCTGTTTTAATTCTCCCCTTGGTGAAAGAGCCTGGAGCCACAGCCAACAGTAGCAGGCAGTGCTTGGAAGAAAAACATAATTATTCTTAATGGACCAACCAGGGCCACACTTGAGGCAGTTACCAGTGCTGTCCTGTTAAAGCAGGGAGTTTGGGGGCTGCCCAGAGAACTTCCTAACTTCTGTGACACCAGGCTCAACCCATTTTCCTCTTACCTCCCTATTATGGCTGAATTGTGTCCCCGAAAATTCATACCTTGAAATCCTAATCCCCAGTACTACAGAATGTGGCCTTATTTGGAAATGGAGTCATTGCAGATAAATTGGTTAAGGTAAGGTCATGCTGGAATAGGATGGACCCCTCCCTGCCATCAGTATGACCGGTATCCTTATACAAAAAAAAAAACACCTCAGAGAGGACATTCTGCCTTCTGAAGATGAGGGTGATGCTGCCACAAGCCAAGGAACTGCCAGCAGCCAGGAAGGGCCTGGAGCAAATATATCCCTGGTGCCTTCATTGGGAACATCGTCCTGTTAACACCTGCTTTGGACCCCTGGAACCGTGAGACCATACGTCTTTGTTGTTTAAGTCACATTATGGTGGTTTGTCTTGGTGGCACCAACAGCTGGCACACTCCCTTGCCTCGCCATCTTTGTGAGCTTTGCTGCCATGCTTACCTGCTTTCCTTGGCTCTCTCCCAGCCCTGCCTCCTGTTCATTGCACTGCCGTCCCTGTGAAAGCTCATCTGTGCCACAGCTTCCATCCCCCACTGCAACCAGGGACCCCAACGTGCTCCCAGGTGTGCTGAGTCTAGAGTGACCTCAGGTCCTCTCTCTGGTGCCTTACCAATTCCTGCCACTCTCCCGCCCATGCCCACCTTCAGCTGTGCTGAAACACTACAGTAGTGCTTGGCTAAGGGACAGTGTTAGTAAACACTAGAAGAAGTGCCCACAAAGTCATATACACATTTATAATTTTGCTTTAAGGCATATTTAGTGATTTTCCATTCAAAAGTCTTTTCTTTGCTCATGGGTCCGGGAAGAGTTTGTGGCATCAACTCCCTGCACATCATCATCTCCACCCATTGCTGGGATGTCCAGACTGGACCCAAGAATTTTAAGTGCAAATCCTTTTGAATTTTGACCATTTTCCTCCCCTACTGTCTTATAGTTGTCTTGCCTGTTTCAACTGCAGTTTTTTCTCCCAGTGGCATGCCTTGCTTGAATTTTGTTGTTGTTTCTGTTTTGCTGGGGATAGAATTCAGGGTCTTTCATGTGCTAGGTAAATAAGTACTCTGCCACTAAGCTAGATCCCAAACCTTACTTGGGTTTTTAAAAGCATTCAGCAGTGTTGTTATAGAAACACCAATTTTTCTTCTTTTACATTAGTTTTTGCAGCCTTTAATGAACAAAGGCAAGTAGAAGTAATAAATACAACTAGACCTAAACAGGTTTAGGACAGAGATAACTGATGGTTGGTACACATGCAACTCAGTGTGGGTGTGGCTTAGAGAGCAGCCCCTCATCTGAGCTTTGCGGGAGCCAGCATTGTGGGTCAGTGCTTTGCAGAGGAAAGTGAGAATGGTGGAGGCAAGTGTATTCTGTCCTCAGTGCCTGAATAAAGCTCTATACTCCTCCTCACCAGTCCATTCAGCCAGCATTTTTTTTATTGTACCCTGATTGCCGCTTATTCATCTGGTCATTTCCTCCAGGCAGCCCCCCTTGCCGCCTCCAGCCTGGGTTAGCTGTTCTTCTGTGTGCTCGATAGCGCCCTCTACTTCCCCATCTCGGAACTTACACTCTTGTGTAAATGTATCTCCCACCCCATACTAAGCTGTGTGGGAAAGAGCTTTTGACTGCATCATTGACCATCAGATCCTCAACTAGGGCAGTATCTGGCACAGAGGGAGTGCTCAGAAAATATTTGTGGAAGGCAGGAGGCGGGGCAGAAGATCACATAACTTGTTTCTCCAGAATCTTCTGCCACTCCCTAGATTGTAGGATGAAGTATACTTCCTTAGCAAGCAGTGCAGGCCTGTGCTGTAGTCATAATGTTAGCACTAATGGAGGTGATTGTGGTGGTGGTGGTAATAAGAGTCATGATAAGGAGACCGACACCACCAATGATGATGCCACCATCTGGAGTTAGTTGGCTACTAATGCATCTCCACTTGATGTGTGGCAGCTGTCTGCCTCCCGAGTCCCCTGCAACCTGGTCCAAGTCTCCCTTCTCCCTGCATTCCCTGTTCTCACCTGCTGGAATCCTGCTTCAGGGCCTGACTCAGATACCAAGCCCCAGCCCCTCCTCAGGCTCCTTGTTCTGACACCCTCTTCTCCAGGGGCTCCTTCCCTCCTCCTAGCTCCCTGCGCTGGGATACCATCTCCATACCACTCCAGGAAGGAAACAGATCGCTTTGTGAAGAATGTTCTTGGAAGCTCCACAAACTCAGCTTTGCCCTTGTACCCAGATGAGGCACATCCAACGGGGAGGGGAGCGTTTCCTAAGGAGGAAGCACATCCCCCAATGGCTAATGAGTATTTGAATAGGGCGCACAGGAACATTTTCTTGTTGCTGGTGCTGTTTTCGCTCAACTCTTATTATGTAATTGCCAACCCTTCAGAAGAGGGAGAAAGGGGTCAAGTCCCCCTTCTTCTAGATTTTAATAAAGCATTGTGATGAGAGGATGGAGCGGCTGTGGGAAAGGGGGTCAAAGTGGAGCTGGGAAGTGGACGGGTTTCTGGATTTCATTCCATTCATCTATTCCCTGAGGTTTGTCTTCACCATTTCATCTTTCCGGGGGCTCAGCAAATATATTATGGGTGCCCGGAGGATCTACCCAGCAGGTGACATGTGGCACAGAGCCCTGCCAGGAAGACAATGACAGTGCCAGCTAGATTTGTTTTCCAGGACTACCCTATAAAGCACCACAGAATGGGTGGTTAAAACAACCAAAAGGGATTCTCTCAGCTCTGGAGGCAGGGCACACAGGACCATGTTCCTCCTGAGGGCTGTAGCAGAGCATCGTTCCTGGCCTCTACCAGCGTCGCTTCTGACCATCTCTCCATCACCTCAATCTTCTCCCTGTGTGTGTCTAGGTGTCTCCAGATCCCTCTCTCCTAAGATTGATGTTCATTGGATTTAATCTAATATGACCTCATCCTAATTCTATTGAGTCTGAAAAGACCCTATTTCTAAACAAGGCACATTCATAGATACTGGGCACCAGTAAGGAATGAATTTGGGAAGTGTTTTTCTGCATGTGTGTCCAGGACCGGACGTGGCCCCTTGGGCTGTGGATCAGCCCCGGGCTATAATCAGGCCTCACAGTTCACACCTTCACTGGTGCAGATGTGATCTTCTTTACCCCTTAAGGCTGGTTACTCATTTTTAATTCTTTCAAGAATATTTCCGCTGCCATGGAATATTCCACCTGGATGAAATCGAACTTTGTCACGGCCAGCAGACTCCCCAGGGTTCTGGAAATGGCACAAGAAGCCAGCTTGTGGCACATTGATGGAATTCTTGAGGATGCTGGATGGTGGTAGACTCTCCCTGGTTAAATATCTTCCCACTCTGGGCGGAGAGGCTGAAAGCAGATTGAAGAGTGGTGGCGATGTATCAATCCTGGGGGGTCCTGTGTGTTTCCTGGCAGCTCTGAAACTCCAGTATCTCATGAGCAAAGTGAAGCTAGGAAGGCTTTGTGGACTTAAAGCCACAAGATCCCTCCTACCAACCACACTTCCCAGGAGCACGGAAATGAAGTTATGTGGAGAACAAAGTTCGATGACTTCCAGCTGCAGGGCATACTCGGTGCCCCCTGAAAGTTTTGGAGAATATGGCATTTCCAGAGGCATCTTGGCTTACGTGGGCAGGCGGCAGCCCTGTGGAGCTTTTTCCTTTGCTATTTTGTCCCCCTCTGACAGATGTTTGTGTTGAAATGTGTGACCTTTCATTCCGTAAAGATCCATCTCCCTGGAGTTAATTCCTCTTTTGAAGTCATCGTCTTTGGCGTAAGGCTCTCTGGCCTTCTTGACTTCAAGTAAAGTCTAATGTCACAGATGGTGAAAATTATGTGGGCTTTTTGTGTGCCATTTGGGCATAAAAGAAGATAGCTACAGTGGTTGGCAAAGATAAGGAAGAGGTCAATTTCTAAAACCTGTTGGCTGTGGAGTTGGATGTGGTTGTCCTAGGACATTCTTGACCACCAGCATTTGATTTCATTCTTTCAGCAGTAACAGGCACCCGAAGGAGACCAACAAATCTGACTTTCTTCTTGAGCATCTGCATTTTGATGGACTTCCCCCATGTGAGCAAAGCTGCACATTCCCGTGAACTGAGGTTCTAAACACAGTAGAGGGTCATGCAGGACCTGTTGTTAGGATCAACTGCCCCAAGTAGCTAGCATGGGAAGCTGAACAGGCTGGCTCACCTGCTCTGGAGGCATTCTGCCATTTCTCCCAGATGCCAGAACTCCTTCAGGAAACATGGAAGATGTGTTTGTGCGAGTGCTGTGGGGTTGCTGTGTGGATCCCTGCTGTGGATTCCTTCTCCCATCCGTGCGGAGAGCAAGAGTCCATGGTCAGGGGCTGGGGTTATGGCTCAGCGGTTGAGCGCTTGCCTCACATACGTGAGGCACTGGGTTCGATCCTCAGCACCACATAAAAAAATAAATAAAGATATTGTGTTCATCTACAACTAAACAAAACATTAAAAAAAAAAAAAAAAAAAGAGTCCATGGTCAGATCCTGGGAGGAAAGGAAAGGGCCCAAAGATGTAGTATTCCTTCCTTCATCCCTCCCATCTCAGCTGCTGAAGACTGGCCAACCAGAGAAGAGCCAAGCCTACTGGAATTATTGGGAAGCCGCCCATGTTCACAGTTGCCAAACTTGGCCTGTGCCATAGAGGACCACTTTTTTCCTGAATGAGAGCCACGTCATCAGCATCTCCTAGACAAATGGCAACGACCACCCACAGTGAGCACTCATTTCCTAGGAGAACAAGCCATGTAGGAACAGGTACCCTGTGTTGCAGCACTGGGAAGGCCTGGCTTACACTTGCATCAGTAGTCTCTCATTTTCTTGTTCTGTTAAAAATGTCCAAACAAACTCATGTGTGGGAAGGAAAGACACAGCGCTGAGTGATGAAGACAGCGTGATCATATGGAGCCAGTTGAGTTAGCTCAACACCCTCCACAAGGTGTTGAGTGACAGGAGCCAGGGGCTCCAGGCTTTTCTCTTGGATGGATGGTGGGAGTGTTAGTCGGGGTGTGGAGAACCTCTGTCCTCCATCCAGAACGGGCCCAGACTGAGCAGAGGAGAGGATGCACTCCACGTGGCCCCAGCAGCTCTGATAGTGACACTGTTTTGGTGTATCACTCTTGGGATGACATGCAGGCCAGGCTCTAAAGCCACCCTGGAATGTGAGTGAAGGCAGATTTATTGATGTCCAAGGGTGGCCCAGCTAAGCCCCATGAGCAGACCTTTTTAGCATGTTATAGAAGAGTACTTATGGTGAAGAGCTCAAGTTCAAATCCCTGAGCAGCCTTACCTGTTAGAGCTTCGCCTTTGGCATGTCTCTTACTGGTTCATGCTCCATCAATTAAAGCATTTAGAATCAGGCATGTAATTGATGTGTAATGAATGGTAACCCTTGTTATGCCTGCTTAAGTAAATTTGCAGGGACCTCTGTTGCTAGGCTTCACGTAAGAGCCCAAGGAACCTTGCTGGTATTGAGCAGGCGTTTATTTGGCCTGTGACCCTGCAAGCCTTGATGGCCCACTCAGGACATGATGCTTCTGTCCTCGCTGCAGTTATCAGAGTTGGGGTGTCAAGCGTCTGATGAGAAGCATCTCCTTTCAGTCACATGCTTCTATGTTTCATTGTTGCAGAGAGGCCAGGCCCGTGGTCCTTCAGCTGTCTGTAGCACACCCTCTCATACTTAGCAGCCTGGGTACTTAGCACAGAAGCCTGGAGAGCTGCCGAACCTAAGCACTATGCTGCTGAAACAACCTTATCCCAAGAAGCTGATCTGCAGCGAAGACCATTCCTTTTTATTGAATGTGTCCACTCTTTCAGCCAGGTGCTGTTCCAAGAATTCTCCCAGTATGGACACATTGATTCTTAAAGCATTCCAATGAAGTAGCTCCTAATTTTACTCCATTTTTTAAATGAGGAAACTGAGGCTCAGAAGAGTTAGTGAACTACCTGAGGTTATTCAAAGGTGACAGCTAGTATTAGCCCGGGGTACTGCTTCAGTCCTGTAATTGACGGTTGTGGCCCCATCTACCCCTTGGTGCATCCTCTGGTGCTGCTCTGCAGCCAGGCTGCATTTCAGTGACATTTATGGACATTTATGGAGCAGACATAATGTGGTAAAAACTCTTGGACTTGCCCTTTAGAAGAGGAGGCAGCAAGTGGTGAGCAGCGCTGACCACACCAAGGCACTCCTGGAAGCGTAAGAAGTGGCGATGGCAGTGAACAGACAGTGAATAGTCAGCGAAGGATTGTGGTGGCAGAGGGACAATCCCTGGAGGGGTAACTTCTTAGCTGGGTTTTGAAGAATCAATAGGAGTTCACCAAATGTCCCAAAATGTGGCGTCACAGAAAGAAGAATAGCGTGTGATAGACACAGGTACAGAATAGCAAGATTTTGTTTTGTGTTTTAGATTGAGGGTACTGCAAATACTTGGGCATAAACGAATGAAAAAGCTCAGGAGGAAATATGCTATTGAGACTATAAAGCAGAGCTAGGAACATGGGCCTGATTCACCATGCCAGGGAACCAGACTTTCTCCCAGGGCTATAGACAATCTAATAGCATAGTTTTAAAACAAAGTTGAAATTCCCAAATCTTGGTCCTTGCCATTGTAATATTTTCTCTGGTCTCATTATAAATATTGAAGGAAAAAAATTTCAAAAGTAAGTAAGCTCTGTATATAATGTACGTTGAACCTTACACTAAAAACAATGTTTTTAAGTCTCTTTCACTCATTTCTTCATTTTTTTTTCATCAGCAATTCCTTTTGGCAAAAGTTATTCTCAGATGCCAGGATAAGTACTTTTAAGGGTTTTTGTTTTTGTTTTTTAATGTGTTTTTTTTTAAGTGGCTTTTGATTGCATAAGAGCATCGTGTGGAACTGTTTCCAGTAGTTTCTTTATGGCAGGAATGGAGGCTAAGACTGATTATGTAATTGTTCCCTCGATCTATTCTCAGAACCTAACACGTTGCCAGCATATAAAAAAACCTAATGATCATAATGGCATCTGAGTGTTTTTCCTGCTCACGGTTTCTGGCGCTGTTGCTCTTGCATTGTTTACTGCAGAAGAGAAATGAGTAGTTTAAATGTAGCATGACCATTCACCAGCACTGCCCACCCCAGACTCAGCACTGTCTGCTCCGTCTCGCATGTGCAGCCCACAGCCAGCACCTCTTACGGGAGAAAGGATTCACGGATCGCTGGTGTCACACGTGTTAATATTTGGGTGAGAGAGGCAGCATACTTCTGTGCTGAGGCTGCATTTTGCAAGGAGAGCAGAATACCATCTGTCGGAGGAGGTGGCGGGAGTATGCAAATACTGCTGTGAATCCTGTGAATGCTTAATTGCTGTAGAGTTTTGTTTTTTTTAATTTGAGTCTTTGCATTTAGTTTGTTTGTTGTTTGTTTTTTGTTTTTTGTTTTTTTTCCCCCACTTTTTAGAATAGTCCTTATCAGTGGCAGAAGATCCTTCTGTAGTATATTTTCCGTGCTGCCGTATCGCGACAGTACCCAAGCCGGGTATGTATATGCATGCATGCTTTGTAGTTCTCTGGGTGAAAAGTTCAGATGCCAGTGTGCATAATGTGGCTTCCCTTTTCATGTTCATGAACTTCCCTTGCTTTGATTTGTGAGTCTGAAAGAAAAAAAGGTGTTATGCTTTCTTTTTAGCTCACAGGCTTCCTTCATTGCGTGCGTGCGTGCGTGTGTCCATGTTCATGTGTCTGTGTGTCCCTATCACATTGCCTGTTCTTTCTAGGTATGCATTTTGTCACCTTTCCCAATACTACAAAGCAAGAGCAATACAGGGCCCACTGTGTCCCATGGGATCACACTGACTTTTGGGAAAAGGTAGGTCAGGAAAGGAATTGGACCAAACCTATGTGACTCTCCTAGCTTCTTGTGTCTTGGGCTTGGGTTGCAGGGCAGATATCAAAGCTGAGTGGCACCAAGAACAGACATATATAGTTAGCTACAGGCTAGGGAAACGTTCCCCTCTTTAGATCAAAAAGGCCCTCCATTGACTCTTGGGGGAAAAAGTAACTATGGATCTGTCCTTGCAACCTGTCCTCTCATCCACACCCCTGCCGCCTACGTTCATTTCCTCCATTGTGTCTAGATCGCAGACCCCATCCCCATTTCACTACATCCAGTGTCATGAGGGTGCTGTTGGGACTTAGGGTAGGGCAGTTCACTGCAGAGGATGTCAGGAGCATCATAGGGTATTGGCTCTGGCCTTCATTCCCTAAGAGCAAGAACTGCTCTCTGGTCATTGTAACAGTCAAACACATTGCAGATCCCTGTAGAGGCCAGCGTGGCCTCTAGTGCCGATTCACCATTAATTCATCTTGCACCATCTCCATGAGCTCTGCCCATCATTTCCATTGGTTACAACCTTCCCTGGCTCTTCTAGACTTGTCAGATTACAGCCTGTTCAAGTCACTGTGATCCTTACCTAGACTCTGCTCCAGAAGCTCCATGGGACAGAAAACAGCCATCTTCATTCATGGAAGCCTAGCACAGTCATTGGTTTGGTGTGTGCCTGTGCCTTCAGAGCACCGGTGATCACGCTGTGTACCAAGCATGCATTTTTGTGCTGGTCCTTCTTATTGTCTGCTTCCTTACAACCACCTTGCAAGAGAAGTATTCTAGGAACATCAAGAGCAAATCTTGTAGCTCAGAGGTGTAAGGACCATCTGAGGGTGGCTGGTGGACTGGCCTGGAGGATGTCGTAGGAAAGCTTTCTTCACCTGATCAAACTGCCATGGCTCCAGCAGCCTCGTTTCGTGGGGAATTCAGATTGTAGTAGCTGTCAGACCTGAGACCTAAAGGGCCAGCTCTTTCATCTAGTTGTAGCTGATGGCCCCAGGACCCTGAATATCCTGAATGTGAGCAGCCTGTACATACATCTCCAGGTGAATCTGCATCAGCAGATGACAACCGTTTGCCAGCACATCCTCTTCCAGCCAGGGTGGGCACTGCAGAGTCAGCCTCATTTCTCTGGGGTTCCTGCAGGACCTTTCCAATTGACAGTTTTTCCTTAGCTCTGTCTCATTCATTGATTTGAGTTTCACCTTGTGATCAGATTCTGAGGAGACAGGGAGTGAAGAATGGGCCTGGTTCCTGTCCCCCTGAACTTGAGACACAGAATTAGGCACAAGTAATTCTGACTTTTAATAGATGCTAAAGATAGCCTAGCAGGTAATTACTGCATCTTCCTGGCAGAGGACTTGTTCCATTTCTTTATGACAATTTGGTTTCTCTGTGCTTTCACCTTTGAAGTGTTCACATTGGGTTTGTTCTCAAAGGGTGAACTAATTTCCATAATCTGGGTTCCTTTAATGCATAACCTCATTTTATAAATTAGATCTTCAAGAGTTGTGGTCTCAAATATCAACTGTGGGCCACAGTGGGAATTAGAACCCCTATCTGTCCAGCCAAAGGTTTTTCCATGTCCCACCCTAGAAGCCAGGCCAGACCAGTTCGTATTTGTGGAAACCTTCCCCCCTGCTCCCCCGCAAAAAACAAAAGAGAGCACTTATATTATCTGCCTCCTAGAGGGTAACAGGTTCATAGGAACTTGTGGGCACAAAGTTCCCTGCATGGCATCTGGTGTGCAGAGAGGTAGGTGGGACCAGCTGATCAAGGACCCCTATTTCTGACAGCAGAAGAGGGAATTGGTATGGAGAACTTTGAAGACGAAGTTTTTCACTTGGGCAAATTGAATATCTTCTGTGAGTTTGTCCCTCCATAGAATGGGCAGGCAAGTTACTACTGTGCATGGTTAATTTGAAGATTGGTTGGAAAGCTAATAAGAGTATGTTTTAACCAAGATTACCTGAGAAGAATTATCCAAGCCCTCTCCTTAAGGCATCCTTGTGGATCCATTTGGCCCTCCATATTTTTAAAACCCTCATGAAATGCTTAGCTGGCAGCCAGCTGGTGCAAGGAAATGGTACTCTCCATCCCTGGGTCTCCTTCCCAATTCTAGAAGGCCTCACTTGGCCATTCTGCCTGTTGGCCCTGGATGGAGAAGGAATAATGTGTAGGAGTATAGAACATAACCCTTTGCATCTTGGAAGTGAGCACATTCAAATTCACCACTCCTTGAGGAAAACAAAGTGCAGAAAAAATGAATTCTGTAATGGAACACAGTTGGATTCTTTGCCATACCTAATTCCATACCTGCTCGGCAGCGTGTTCTACCTGCGCACATGAGAATGCATATACTGTACTTTTTAGCAGCAGGATTAAGAATATTCTGCTCTTTCACCTTTTTAATGAGCAGACATCCCATTTATAAATAACCCTTTTTCCATAATCGATTGCTTTGTATTAATTATCGAGAAACAACTATGCTCAAATATTGATAAAAATATTCTGATAAGTATATACTAGTAAAAACAGTAGTATACTAATAATTACATATTTCAAGCTGCTTTAGTTCATGTACATGTTAACTAATAAATTTAGTCAACTAAATACCTCTACTATTAAACTGAAGCCCTTTCTATGACTTAGACATATGTCATAGAATGTCAATGGTGGCAGGGCCTTCAGAGTTCATGTAGTTTGTCCTGTTTTGCAGCTGAGGCACAGGGCAAGGTCAGGGCAGCAGCTCTACAACTTGGAGCTCTGGCTTCTGGCACCCATGTTTCTGTTGTACTCAGGCATGCAGATCTGGCCATGTGTGCCTGATGGTTCCAAGCAAGCACACGTCCCCAACGAAGGAGATAATACACAGTTTTAGCTTTGTCACAAGAAAGTTATAAAAACAGGAAATTCCAGAATTCCTCCACTAGGGAGCTGAACCTCCTCCACCTGGGAAATATCTCCGAGGATGGCCTCATCTCTGTGTACTTGGTTCTGGCTTCTCGTGCTGCAGAGCAGCTCCCAGCTCCACCTCCTGCTTCCTGGCTTGCCCTGCCTCACCTCCCACAGTGGCCCCAAAGCTTTGTGCTTAGTTTTAACCTGAAATGAACTGATTTTGGCTCATGGCATCAGTTAGTCAAAACAGACAGATCAATCTTTGGAGAAGTTTTACTGTCTGGTTAGCTATTCATTGTGCATTAGGCCATTTGTTCTTACCCTAGTAAGTGCAAGGTCCTGATACATTACAGAGGGAATGGAGGGGACGGTGGTACAGGGATGAGTTTCCAGTTCATGAAAATTGGGGTCCTGGAGGCGGGGCTGGAGAACACTTTAACCTCCCCAAATCATTACCTAAAAGTGCTTTACTGTATAAAGCCCCCTTAACTCCTCCCACCTCCACAAGTACATTGCCATTCTTATACACACTGTCTGTGTAGACTTTCAGGTGCTGTCACTGCTTAGCAGAATTTTTTCATGCACTCAGTCTGTTAAGCACCTACTATGTGCTAGACACCACCCCAGGCAGTGGGATACACTAACAAGAAAATGACTCTTGCCTCATGGAGCCTAAACAGAAATCATGTATAAACCAGGCGTGGTAGCGCAAGCCTGTAATCCCAGCACTTAGGGAGGCTGAGACAGGAGAATCGCGAGTTCAAAGCCAGCCTCAGCAACAGCGAGGCACTAAGCAACTCAGTGAGACCCTGTCTCTACATAAAACACAAAATAGGGCTGGGGATGTGGCTCAGTGGTCGAGTACCCCTGAGTTCAATCTCCAGTACCAAAAAAAAAAAATCAGGTATAAATAAACCCACCATCAAACAAAATAGCAGACTTGCGTGAGTTTTGAGCGGTGCATGGTTGGAACACAGAAGGAAGAGTTCAGTGAATCCAGGCAGAGGGATTGCAGAGGATGCCCCCAGAGAAGGTGGCTCTTTAGTTAGACCTAGAGGTGGGAGGCCTCATGGATGTGCAGCAGGATCCCCAGACTCAGTGTTGACTTCTTCAGGATGCTCTGGCTACTCATGAACACCCAGGCACAGTTGACCATGCTTGCCATGCAGACAAAATTTGACACAGCTATGTTCGAGTTGGAATCCCATTTCTGGCCAACACTGCATCCTTGAGCTCTGTATAGTGAGACAAAGGAAGATACCTGGGGACCAGGTCCTGGGATGTCCCTGGTGCTCACTGGGCCCTCCATCTCAGCTCCTCATTGGTAAGGTGGGGACATTTCATTCACTGCTCCAAAGATCCCGCAAGCTCAGATGGCTGTCTTCAGGTTTGCCAGCACAGCCCATGTGGAAGCGGTAAGTCTCATACAACTAGGAATTCATGAATGAGACGTGCTGTTCACACTTCCCACCTGTCGATAATCGGCAGCTTCTAAGAGCTCATGCCTGAGTAGTTACTCTTCATCCAGCTTTTTAAAATTGGAGATTTTAAAAAATGTGCAGATCCAGTGACTTCTTGCAATTCTATTTGGTGCATTATTTTCTGGAGTGGGCCACAGGGTAGGGGCCTGAACAACTTGGGCTCAAGAACAGTGTGAAATGTTTGTGGTCATTTTGCATGCCGCCTGGTTATACTAAGCTGAGGGTGGCGTGGTTCCCAAGGTGACCTCTAGAGTTTGTACAGGAAGCAGGTGGCTCTGGTTATTTAACCAGTGAATTCAAACTCTGCTTCCTTGCCTTGATTTGTAGGGGGAAATATCTGAGAGAAGAATGTATTTCCTTAGGAATAACTGAGAGTGTAGTCGTGTGAACCTCCTAAATAGAGTTAATAAAGCTAAAACCTGGGCTGGGGGTATATCTCGGTGGTAGAGCATCTGCCAAGCATAGTGTAAGTCCCTGGGTTCAATCCCCAGTGCTGGAAAAAAAATACCCCCAAACCTCAATATTATTTTCAAAGTGCTAGGTACTGTTCTCTGCCTTCTAGGGATTCCTTCATTTCTTCTTCCCAAGAAATTCATAAGGTAGGTGCTCACAAATGCTATTTTGAGGAGGCTGGAGTGGACAGGGTGTTTTAGCAACCTCTCCCACTGGTAGGAGGCACAGGTGTATGGTTGCTAAACGCTGTGCCCTATTGTGTCCACCGTTGTGGGGCCGGCTCGGCCACAGAGGCAGTCCCGAAGCTTGACACACTGGAGCAGCAAGTGTTTCCCTTTATGATCCTTGGGAGCTGGGCTTGCTCAGGACCAGTGACACCCAGGCAGTGCCACCTACTCTGCACCTGGGTGATGGTGAAACTCCAAGGTCAGGACCAGCTTGGCTCTTGTACACATGGGCCACATGAGGGCTACCTCCTGGAACCTGTCAGCTAAGCTGTTAGGTGGTGGCTTTCAATGGCTTTGAAGGGTGCTGGTTTACCCTGTGGCATTGGGTCTTCCAAGGGCATACCCCAGGTTTCTGTGGGTAGAATCTTGAGTGAAAATAATCTGTGAATCCCCATGGGGGTATTTATCATCTTAAGACCAGGAAATGTGTGCAGGGGGAGGCGTCTATGTGGCACTAATGCTGCAGCTGTCTACAGGGGCAGGTTCTTGTCATGACACTGAAATGCTGCTTGCTCATCTTGGGAGCATCTTCCCCGCTGCGCCAAGGTCACTCTCCAGACACAACCAGGAAGTGATTTAGGGCTTCCTAAAGGTCTTTCCCCCAAGTCTTGATCCAGTGCATGAAAATCATATATGCTTTTCTTTGAGAAAGAGGGCCAGTTAGGTGGGAGGGTGACAGTATACAAGGCCAGAAATGCCTTCTTTGCAAGAGGTTGAGTGGCAGGACAATTAAAATACAGAGCTTTCTTCACCACTCCTAAAATGTTTGATTTATAGAGTTGCTTGCATACAACACTTCAGGAAATCATCTGTAAGTTAAATGAGATCAGGGGGGTGACTTTCAATGACTTTGGAGGTTGCTGGTTTACCCCATGGCATTGGATCCTTCAAGAGCACACCCGAAGCATCTCTGGGTGAATCCTGAATGAGAATTGTCCTTTATTCTTATCTTTAGGAATTCAAAGTTGTGCCTGCAGCATGAACCTCCTACAGGGTACAGGTGTGGAGTACAGAGTAGTTAGTGTACACTGTCCTGAGTTGCAGACAACGGAAGCCTCTGCTGGCCAGGTTGGGCAGAGGTTTTCAGTAGCGCAGACTCTCGTGGAGAGGAACCAGAGTGGCCACACAGAGACAGCAAGCGAGACACAGTGCAGCCAGAGCCAGTGACAGCCACACCTCGAGAATTCTCCCACAGAAACACTATTGCCACTGCCTCTGGGCCCCCAGCCCAGGCTTGCTAGAAGTTTTCCCCCAGGTGTGATTCACTTCCTCTGCCACGTTTCGCACGAGCCCTTTCACTTGGCAGAATGGAGGCTGCCTTAAACATGTAGTGTAGCCTTCCTGGGTGGGGTGAGCCAGTCTGCAGCCCAGCAATAAGCAGCAGCATCTTCAGCCCTGGGCTTGATGGCAGGGAGGGCCAGCCCTCCTGCTGTGCCCACTCAGACCTCCCCTTTGGTACTGAAGCCAGCTCCTCAACCCAACTCACGTCCGTGATTTCTTCCTTGTTCAGTTTAAGAAAATAGGTTAAATCAGATGAGAGCTGGAGGTTCTGCCCTTGTCTCTTGTCCTTTTTCTCTTGGAAGGCTTAGCCCCTGCTCAACTTCTTTTGTGGACCTGGGCTTCTTAGCACTGAGAAGAGGTGGTGCAGCTTGGGTTCTCCTCCCTAGCTCCATCTCTCCCCAGCCCCTCTCAGTCCCAGCAAGGCGCTCTTGGTTCCTTAATTGGTAAGGTTCTCCTCACCTATGGGGCTCTTAGGCTTGCGGCAAAGTTTGGAAGACTTTTCTCAGGGAGCTGCCTCAGCCTTGTAACCCCTACCCCAAGACCATGCTAAGGGTTCATTCATGTTTGTAGTGCTCTGCTTCAGCCCATTGTAGCACTAATAGCAAGTTAAACTACTAACAAGTATTGTTAATTTCTTTTATATTTTTTATTTTTAACTTAATTTTATCCATTTATTTTTATGTGGTGCTAAGGATCGAACCCAGTGCCTCACATGTGCGAGGCAAGCACTCTACTACTGAGCCGCAATCCCAGCCCTATTAATTTCTTTTTAACTTGAGGGTGTGGACTGTGTCTTAGTCCTTGAGGCAGCTCCAGCACTGTGCATGGTATATAGAAGACACTTGGGTTCCCTCTGTTGAATGAAGGAGTAAAGTATTTCTGAGGACTATCTCTAGGCTTCTGAGACTTGGTAATATTATGGAAGATTTACATATAAATATGAATTTAGATATACATGTGTATCTGTGTGTATGCATATATACACATATGTATACATGTATATTTGGGAAAATATACATGTGTATATATATGTTTATATATATTTATATTTTTCCCCAACAGATGATAGCTAGTCCACCTTAGCAGGAGCAAGTCTTATCTCTCAGAAGCCCCCAACCTGGCACTTGGTTTTGTGGACCTCTCCCTGGAAATGGCAAGACTGCTCCGATAGCTGGGAGGAAGAGCCTGGGAGGGGATAACAAGGGATGAGGCGTGAACCTCAGGGCCCTGCCTCTCTGAGTGCCTCTGTCACAATAATGATGAAAGTTGCTACACATACAGTAACAAAAGAGGGTCTCAAGCCACGTCCAGATGTAAGTGCTAAGCTCCTGTAGGGGCCCTGGCCCGTGTTCCCTCCCAGGTGGTGCCCCCCTCCCCACCAGTCTCCCAGTCTGTGCAGATCATCTTTTGCCTGAGCAGTGTGCTGCACATCTTCAGTGCTGCTCACAAATACTTGAATCCTTAATGTTAAACTCAAGAAAGCCCAGGCCTTTTGATAAGGTCACACCTGGCTTCTGTTGGCTTTCCCCAAGCACCAGTGGCATGCTCTGGCTCTCGGCTAAGTTGCTCACCCAGCCCTCTGTCACATCCGGTTGTCTGAACTTCTTCAAACCAGCACCATGTGATCAAAATGTAAAGATCAACACACGATTTTCCCTTTGTGTATAATGCTTGTTTCAACCAAGGGGTTTGGGTGGCATCTAAGCATAGTTAAGAAGGAAGCAGTTTTCCCAGGTTTAGTACTGTGGAAAGGAGGAACTTCACCCTGTCCCTGGAGTCCCTCTTCACATCCAGGGTAAAGTGAAGCCCCTGCCTTGGTTCTCCTCAGCACCACCCACAGGCACGCAGTTCTCATTGCCCAACCCTTACTGGAGCCCAGCATGGCCTTTTCTCATCAGGGACATGTGTTAGGAAGATGTCAAGACTTATTGGCATGCTTGGATGCTACAGGTTGTGCCCACTCCATTCAAATTTCATGGCTATGAGCCTGTGGTCCCACCAGTCATTACCAGGGATGGATTACATCTCACAACAGCAGGCCTACAAGCTGAGCTTTGTAAGCAGAACATGTTTCTAAGGACATGGAAGCCCTTCCTGCACATAAGGGAACTGCTGTTGCTTGTCAGAGTGTCCCTGAGCTGACTTACTAAAGGATGCTTGAGATGGGAGCTAGTTTGGGCAATGCCAACTCCATTGAGTTCAATGATAAGGAGCACTTTGCAGCCCAAATGAAAAGGAATGTGGAGGGGCTGTCTGGGCCTGTAGCTGCCTCCTCTCCCTCTGTGTCTCTTCCTTTTTTTTTAAGCTTCAGAAGTCATTCTTTTAACCCAAGTTTATACAGAATTCCAATAAATGAAACAGCTAACCACAGAATTGTTCTGGAGAATCGGGAATGGGAAAAAGAAGCCCACTCCTCCTCTCCACCCCGCCTCAGGAAAACCATGGCCCATGTCCATCCTGCCATGGGTGCTAGTAGGTGTCTGAGGCCAGGTGGTGAGTGGTGTACAGGATAGTGCCGGCAGTCGGGCAGATCCTTAGTGCTGACAAATTGCTAGCCTTACTGCTCCTGGGTTTACTCATTTATAAAATTGACTCTGATGTCAACCTCAGAGAGCTCTGAGTATTAAATGAAATATTCTATAAGAAAGCTCTGTGCACCTGCCAGGCTGTGTGTCCATTTCAGGACCATTTTTGCCCAGTTGCTCTTTCTAGAACTGCTGCAGCCTGGTTCACTGTGAGTTGGCCAGACATGTGGTTCTATACACAATAGATTCATTTTCAGATTTGCTTTTATTTGGACTTTAATTTTTTTTTTCCTCAGTGGTACGTGCTTATTAAAGCAAATTTGGAAAGTTCATACAAACAAAAGGAAGATATAAATGACAGGCTCACCTCCTAAACAAAGCCAGCATTAACATTTTGGTCTCTTTCCTTCCCGTTTTTCCCACTAGTATGTTTGTGTGGAATGTGAAGATGATTGTTTGTTTTGATCTTTCTTGCCAGATCCCACCTTTCACAACATGCTGGTAGAAACCTGTTGTAGAGAACGGGAACAGATGTTGCCCATCTTTTCCACTATAACTGTAACATCAAGCCTCCCCGTTGCTGTAAACACTCTTCTCAGATGAGGCTTGTAAATTGTACTGGTTTCTGGAAGAATCCCAGTCTTAAACCAAGGCCAGCCTGAATCTCTCTGCCTTTTATCCACATTAGTCATTGCCTTCTCTATTCTAGCATGGATCTGTGGTTTGGCTTGGCAAAGTTTGGTACATAAAAGGATTTGAAGGAACTTTCTCAACTCTTCCCCTGCTTAGTAAACAGCTCACCCAGTGCTTGTCCCGAGACCACTCTCCTCTCGCCTTCCAGTCCCTGCCCCATCCTCCTTTGCTGCCGTGCCACTATCATGGGACAGGGGGTGGAAAATCTGAGAGCTGCAAAGGAATTTATGGGTTTAGATATAGATAGGGAAGAAATTGAAAAAGCCAGAACAGCTTAGGAAAAAGAATATTGGAGTCCAGAGAAGGAAAAGGAGGTTCAGAGAGGAGGGTGGAATAATGTAAACTTTATCTTTCAAAATGTTGAGGGGTAGTCGCAAACCAGGAAACCAAGAGAAAGACTATTTCTTCCTATTCCTTTACCCTCTTATACCCTCTGACATTTGCTCCTATGGCCAGAGCTCTTGCTTGTATTTTGGGGGCTGGCTCAGTTACACTAAAGACTAAAATGGCGCCATGTGGGCTCATCTCCATGTATAACATAACACAGCAGCGATGAGAAAGTGCATTCTGAGAGTTAGGCTGCCAGCTCAGAAACTTGGAGTGTAACCCACTGGTGAGTGAGAGAGAGCCCACAGGCATGGTGTTGAGGGCTCATCCTATATCTGTCCCTATGTAAAAGGAAACTGGAGCCAGTGCCCAAATGTTCTTAATTTCCAGAAACATTTGGACATCAGTAGGTATATGGATCTGACCAGAACAAAGTAGAAATGAATCCAGTAAACTTGTGTTTGGAGGTCATGTGAAAAAAACAAACTAGAGGATTCCAGCAAAAACAGATTCCAAGATGTGTCTGGAAGGTACAGATCCATTAAGATACCCATCCATGATTGAGCAGTGGTTCCTGGGTTCACTTACTTATTGTCACTTATGCATCAGTGACTGTGTGATGGAAATAGCCTCCCAGTGGAGTTCAAGGTATCTCTGAGGGTGTGATTTCAAATTGTCAATAGCTTCCACAGGGTGTTTATGTCCTTAGCTTTTGGCTTTCAGGGCATTCAGATGAGGTCATCCACTTGGGTCCATTTCCTGAGTGTTGATCATTTTGTGACACAGAGAACAGCTTCTTCTATTCTTAGAGAGAGAGCCTAAATGCTCCCTGCCTGGCTCCAGGCCCATCCCCCCTTCCTCCCCACCCACTTTCCCCAGAAACTTCTCTTTTCGTTGTGGAAAATTACACATTCACAAACTGTGTTTCTTTCCTCACATAAGCATATTCCCACACAGAGACCAATTCTGGAATGATCTCATGGGTAAATCATGCCATTATCCGACTGTTTATAGGAGCTGCCTTTACACAAAGATTTTGATGTAAGCTACATTAAGACCCCTTCATTGTCTGCCAGTTGCCCTTGTGGGATGGCTTATCCATGAAGTGCTGAGTATGAGGGGTGCAGGACTTCTAGGCCAAAAGCTGCTTTTGATTTCACTTTTCTCCCATCAGCTGTGGGCCTGGTTCATTGGCACTGAACTTTGTTGATGTGATTCTCTGCATTGACACAAGTAAGCAGACTATATCCAAGATGGCGACTGCACAGTATCTAAAGGAGCAGTATGTTAGCTTTCTGTTTCTGTAACACATATTAGATATAATCCACTTATAAAAAGAAAAAGGTGGTTTGGGTTCATGATTTTAGAAGTTTCACTCCATGGTCTGTTGGTCCCATTGCTTTGGGGCCTGTGGTGAGATAGTACATCATGGTGGAAGAATGTGTTGGCGTGAATTCATGCACCTCATGGCTGGGATGTGATAAAGAGGAAAAGGAAGGGTTGGGGGGTCCCACTCTCCCCTTTAAGAACATGCCCCTTGACCTCAGAGCTGCACTAGGCACCACCTCTTAAAACCTCTACCACCTCTTCATAGGTGCCACTGTCTGGGGACCAAGCTTTTAACACATGGGCCTTTGCAGAACATTCCAGATCCAAACTCTAGCCGACAGTAAGTGGGGTTTCTGCAGCTAAGATGAACACTGGTGGAGTTCCAGTGGATGCGTAATCTCTTAATTAAAATTAGTACACAGTGGTATTTCCTTTCCTAATCCAGCTTTCAAGCTTTGCTTTCTGTGCAGCAAATTTTTGTCTTTATTCTTTTTTGAAGGGTCTAGAAATCCTGTTAATATTTAATTGGCTCCTAAATTATTTACACATCAAAGTGTTTGAGCTATTGTTGTCCTTTAAAGAGCAAGTGCCCGGTGGAGCGCCTGGCTGGCATTCCAGGGCCTTAAGCGAGGCCACCATTAGAGAAATGAGCATGGTGACAAGGCAGGACAGCCCCCTCTTGGAAGAAGAAAGCTGGTTAATTGGATCACAAACGCTTTTTTCCATCTACTTCCCAAGGGTAAAGGATTTAGATCATATTTTTTTAAAGGAAGAATTCTAGTTCATTAATCATGTTCCCAAAGGAAAGAGCCATAGCTTGAACTTGGTGTTATCTAATAGGGAATCTTGTTTTCCCATCAAGATCAATTCCATGCATTATGGTTCAGTGAGCAGCCAGCTGGGCCTCCGCCAGCACGCCACAAAGAGGAAATGAAAAATCATTTTGCCTTTTATAAAAGATGAAATCAGGAATAGGCTATTTTATGGTTAATAGTAACCTAGATAATTCCCTTTGGGTACCAAGATATCTAGATTGACCCTTTTGTTTGATCAGATGACCTCACAGCAGCAAAATCACATGCATTTGTGTGCTTTCTGCAATGGAAACAAAGACTAAGACGGGTCTGGGGATTCCTATCTAGAAATTACAGGCCATCAAGGAGAGCTGTGTTAAATGAATCACAGGGCCATCCTGTGAAGGATGTTATATCCCCAAAATGAGCCAACCTGTTTTTCTGTTGCTTGCTTAAGGATGTAAGTGCTGCTTGGCTTTTTCACCAAATACACTTTCACCTCTGATTTTAATTGCCTCACACCTTCCTTTACCCCTCCCTCGTTCCCCCTGCAAGTTCTGCTCTGGGCCAGTTTCAAACATTAGTCTTTGAAAAAAGAAAAAAATCTTTGTGCTGGATTTACAAAGTGTACTTATTGCGTATTGCCTACCACCTCTGCAAAAGTTACCAAGCCTGCATAGGATGAGAAATGAGCTTGTGTAGGGGAAGTAAGTCTAAGCTGAAGCATTGTTGGGATATGGGAGTCAAGAACCAGGACCTTCAGTTGTCCACGGCTGCTTATTGGTGGTTCAGTTAGGGCATCTGCAGAAATGAGATTTTCTCCTATAACCTGACTATGTTTACCTCTGAATATAAGGTAACTATTGGCCTTAGCTCAGAGGTATCTATAGGTCCCCCTTCATCAGGGCTGAAAGGAATTTCAAATTCAGTTATCCTGGGGTATCCCTCCCTCCCTCTTCTCCAGGATCATGTGAAGGACTTGGAGGCTGCTGTAATTCCTAGGGCTTGAGGAACACATGCTGGTCATTGCTTGTATTCTCTAGCACTGTCAACAACCTACTGCTACTGCCTGTATGAGTGCTTTGAGCAGGAAGATTCACTACTGCTTGTTGCATTTGGACTGAGGGCTTCTGTTATGGCTGGGAACCCTGTTCAAGGATGCTGATGTAGTGCTGAGCGTGAAGACCCTGTGATTGTTATTTCCATGCCACTGGGGGAACCCTACTGGGTCCTGCCTCTAGGACATCTGACAGTGAGCTGGAGCCTATAAGGCAAACATCTCCTGAGGCAACAGACAAAAAAAAAAAAAGGCCCAGTCACTTTGGAGAAGAAAACTGGGAGACCAGATCAGATTCATAAAATGTGTCATTCGTGACTATATTGTCTTGCCATGGGAAAGTACCCATTCATGGCAACCTAAGTCCTGACAAGCACTAAGACAGTACAGTATGGCAGTCATAAGCCACCTGTGGCTGTTAAGATTTTGATTAATTTATGTTGTCAGCTTTATCGCTGCTGTAACCAAAAGACCTGACGAGAAAAATTTTAGAGGAAGAAAACTATTTTGGGGCTCACAGTTTCAGAGGTCTCAATCAATAGGTGACTGACTTCATTGCTCTGGGCCCACAGTAAGGCAGGACGTCATGGCAGAACAATGTGGTAGAGGAAAGGGGCTCAGAGATTGGCACCAAGAAGCAGAGAGCTCCACTCAACAAGGATAAAAGCACATCCCCAGGGACCCACCTCCTCCAGCCACACCCTACCTGCCTACAGTTACTACCCAGTTGATCTTTATCAGGGGATTAATGCACTGATTAGGTTCAGGCTCTCAGTCCAATCATTTTACCTCTAAACCCTCTTACATTGTTGTAAGTTTTTGGAGAACACCCAATATCCAAACTATAACATTAAAATTGGGTTCCTCAGTTAGCTGGTCTCATTTCAAGTTCTCACTTGCCACATGTGACCAGTGACCATCACATGGGACAGCACAGATGGAGTTCTGGTGGACAGTGCAGGTCTGTATGCAATTTCAGGTGCAGTTGAAGATGGACCCCCCAGTCTTCCTTATTTTCATTTTCTTACTCACCTTGGCCCCAGCTGCTGAGAAAGTAGAATGATGTAAGTGAGAAGCCAGTGGGAAGTGGTGACTCCAGCAAGTCACACTAACTGTCCAGAGATCGGTTCCTTCAGGTAGGTGTGGTGGAGCCTCACCCAATCCTTTCCTGTTCATGTCCCAAGCATCCCTGAGGCCCTTGGCTAATCCATTGGGTCTGCAAATCCCTGTTCTTTTAAAGAGGGTTTGGGGTTTTGCTCATGGAGAGAGGACTTTTAAGTTTCATATGAGCACATAGACTATATTTTCTGCTATGGCTTCATTTCTCTTGAGGGAAGCGCTAAGAAGGGGAGTTGGGATGAGCCATGGCTGGTTTGCTTCTGTTCACTGTGATGTGCACCTTTAGCTGCAAGCAGACAACTGGGCTGCAGGACGAGACTGTCCCAGGGAAACCTATGAGCAAATTAAAGACAAACGAAAAGGGGTGCAGTGAAAAAGCACCCACATTTCATGCCATCTTTATAAACCAGTACCAGTGATACAGACTGCCCCTGCTCGGTGTCTTTACCTACAAGGTGCTATGTAGACAGCCCAGCACTGCCCCAGGAGTACTCTTAATACTCTAACACTCCTTTCCCTTGGCCTTCTCACCCTGAGAGGATGTTCCCTTCTCTTCTATTAACTTCAGCCCTAAATAATGTTCTCTGTGTGGCAGAATAAAAAACAAGGAGAAAATTGGGGATTTGAGGCGCACGTTGCTGGGTTCGGCTTTGGCAAAGTCAGAGTTCGTGGAACTGTGCCAAGGTCCTTTGCTGAAACCAGAGCTGCTTTTCTATGCCAGCGCTGCTGCTGTCCTTCCCCTCGGTCCCTCCCCACCATGGGATTTCTGCCCCCTCGCTTTGTTCACAGTTTTCTTTGTAGGCATTTCTCCCTATATAGGTGCTCGGATGCATTCACATCTCCATCCTTAATTGCTTTAGGAGGGCTTCTAGAAATTGCCCTGAGTAGCAGGCGGAGCAGTGAGGAGATGGTCTCGTGGGGGTGGACAGTGCCCGGTGGTCATGCAGAGCCTTGCTGTCCTCTGGCCTGCTGGGTCTTTGGAGGAATGCGGGAAAGCACTGATTAAAGTAATGGTGTTTTTTTGGGGGAAAAAAAAGAGTGAAGACTTGTGGGATGGGTTGGTGGGTTGCTTTTGTTCTGACTTTCGTGTTGTTTTGAACATGGTGGTGCCGTTGCCTCCTGAGGAGAGGACTTGCTGCGCTGGCTGGGTGCCGATGATCTAGGGTGTTTATTTTGAAAACTGTCTCAAATCAGACTCTGCATTCTACATGGGCTCAGAGACCCAGTCCATCCTTGGAAGGGCACAGATGAGAGTGGCCTACTCCCTTCTCCCCACTCCCACCCTCTCCCTCTTTTTCCCTGGTTACCTTTGGCCAGGAGAGTCTTCCCTTTACATCTGACTTGTTCTTGCTGAGCTTCTCAGTCCCTGAATATGGTGCCTCCACCCAGGTCACACAGCAAGGAGGCTTTCAGTCTGAGGTGGCTTTCACTTACAAGCACTGTGTATCATAGAGACAGAAGCTAGAAGACAGTCCCCAGATGAGGCTGCAATTTAGGATCACCTGGGTATCACTTTGAACTCTGGATGCCCAGGTCCTGCACCATACTCTCAGGGGTCCCCAAATTGATTCTAACGTGTAGCAAGGTTTGAAAAATTCCTAAGGAAGGGGAATCATCCTTTGACAAATCGAGCAGTTACACCTGAGGGTAGTTATAGTGAGCCTGCCTTGGATCTCCAAAGCAATGCAAGTGTACTAGAAAGAGCATTGGATGCAAAATCAGTCCCTTCAACTTACCATCCTGGTGGCCTTGGCAAGCCATTTACCTACTCTGAATGTCTTTCCCCCTCTGTAAAATGGGTTAATAATAGTAATGCCTGTCTTGTAGGGTTTTCTTAACCAAAACAAAGATGGGTTCAAGTCTTTGAATTATACAGTGCTATGTAAATGCTAGTTGGTTTTACTGGGAATTTTTTTTTTTTATAAAAAAGACACTCATCTTCTAGGTGGCCTGACAAGGTAGTGGGGGCGACTATTATGGCATTCGTTCTTTCATTGTCAGCAGTAAAACAGATGGCTGTTTAGGACAGTTACTTCTCCTGTCTGATAAAGGAGAGGTGGTCTCACTAGCATTAAAAAGAACCCAGCCTCAGGAGCCCCAGAGGTCCATTGTCCCCCATGCTCAGGGAGTGTTCCCTGGCTTCTCGGTAACTGGCCTTCTCTGAGAATGGAGGTGGCTGTGCTCAGAAAGAAGTGGCATTGGTAGCCCTTGGCTTCTGAGCCTGATGCCATCTTCAGACTTCAGGTTCAGTTGGATTCCATTTGTCAATATAAATGAAATAAGATGGAGTTGCCCCCAGAAAGAATCTCATCGAGAAGGCCCCCAAGGAAGGTCAAAAGGCCATCCCATCCACCAGGACCCACTGGGTCATTCTGTCAGTGTGACTGTGGTGTCTCATGCAATAAACATCGTCATAGTTCTTTGGGGTGCATGCAAAAGCATTTTTTTCCTTTGGCTTATACTCCTCAGGGATCTGAAGTTGGATGGAGGGAAGCAATCAGCAGGCGCAATGAGCTTGAAAGAGATCATTGGTCTTGAAGGTGTGGAGTTGGGTGCTGATGGGAAGGTAAGTTGACCAGCTTTCAATCATCAAATTTGTGCCAAAACCATCAGGATCAGGAAGCAGAGGCAGGAAGACTTGTGATGGGGGAAAAGCAAGCTAAGAGGCAGATTCCTGAGCATGTGATACCAGCCCACCCCAGCTCTACCACTGTGCAGATGGAAACCCCAAGCCAGCGATTCAATAACAGTGTGGTAGGAGTTCCCAAGGGCATGTGTATTTCTCTGTCAATACTGTTTACAACTGAGTATGTAACAAAAATACCTCATCCAGTCTTGTGCCCACAAACACATACATACATGCACATTCCAGGATGAAGTGGCAGTTGGAACATCCACTAACTGGTGGTGGTAAGTAAACAACATTCCAGCCACTGCAAGTTTTTGACTTCTCATGGTCCCAAGGGGCCAAGAATCCCTCAGCCTTAAATGGTGACCACCAACCTGGGTTGAAGTCTGAGAAGTGAAAGTTGAAAATGAACTTGACCTCCACACACTAGGTTCAACCCTCCCAAAGCCTTTGTTTTTCTGGGGAAACCATCCCAGCATAGGTTGCTTATAGGGGAGATGCTGCTGGGGCAGTGAATAACCTTTGCCCTTCTCACCCCCAAGTTAATTGGTCACTCCTCTGCCTGAATGACATCAACCCCGATCTCAAGGTGTAGGTAGGGTGCTTGCGAGGTACTTCCCCAGGCAGGAGAAAAGACACGTACTTGCTCCATCTTTTTTCCTAAGGGGTCAGTGCTCACAGAGGAAGGAGAGAGGGAGGAGTAGATCTGGGCATCACAAACGACACCTGCTGAGGAGCATAATGGGAGACTCCTGTGGCCTGATGTGTTCTGGAATTCTGCCTTGATAGATTATAAAAAGCAATACAACAAGTGCCTTGTATATGACATGGTGCTCCCCGGCATGTTCTAAGATCATATCTTATTGTCCAATGTGCTAACATTTCTGCCACAAAACAATAATCATTATGCTAAGTGTGCTCGATTATATATATACAAAGCATATAGATACATCATTTATATATATATATATATATATATATAAAATTGTGTATGCTTTCTTCAAAAAAAACAAAACTATATGCCACCTCAAGTCCATTTGGATGGGATTTGGGCACATATTTGGCATTTGTGAGTGCCATTTTTTTTTTTTTTTTTCAGATCTCATTAGATTTTAGAATTGCTGGTTTTAAAAAGTAGGTCTGAACTTGGAGTAGCAACATATCTTGGTCAGAATGCAAACTTAGCATTGCCTGGGAATAATCACTAGTTTGTTTGTTTACCTTTTAGACAGTTTCTTATACCCAATTTCTGTTACCCACAAATGCCTTTGGAGCCCGGAGAAATACCATAGACTCCACCTCCTCCTTCTCCCAGTTCCGCAACCTGAGCCACCGCAGCCTCTCCATAGGCCGGGCCAGCAGCACCCAGGGCAGCCTCGACACAGGTAACTTGGCCCAGCTGGTCTGGGTAGTTTGTGATAGGAGATGCCTCAGTTTATAGTGTGGTTTGTGTCTCCCTCTGTGCACGCTGGAGGACAGGTGCCCACAGATGAGACAACTTTAGGGAAATCTTGATCTCAGGCCATGTAGGCCCATAACCAAGTGACAGGTGATCTTATCTCTAGATGCCACACTTGCCAATCCTGTAGGGTCCTACATACATGGAGAAATGCTAAGGTTGCATCATTTATAGCTGGTTGGGTTTCCCAGCTTCTGTGGACCATCAGCTCCTCATTCACCGTTCACCTGGTTATGTCTATATTGTTATAGTGCTGAACTTGGGTTTTGTTTTTTTGTTTTTTCCTGTTTATTTTTCCCCCACAATAGTTGGACCCTGAAATACAGAATCAGGGTGATAATTTCCTTTGTGGTTATCATGGTGAGCAAAGTTGGCAACAGAAGGAAGATTTGCATACCCTAGCTCTATCCATACAAACCTAAGGATTGGCATGAGGGTGCCAGTTCTTTAAGAAACAGCATTATTTCTACACCCAGAGAAATTCCAGGTGAACATGCAGTTCCCTAGGTCAGCCCAGCCTCTGTCCTAATGTCCCAACTACCTGTGGCCTTGTACAGTGGTGTGCATTGGTGGTTCTGGTTTGAGTTCCTCTACACACAATAGCCTGCCCAGAAGCATTCACCCCAAGTCGTGCCTCTCAGATGACTTGAGTCTAGTAATTTGGTCTGCAAATTTAGAAAATGAGCCTTTTCAAGCCCTCATTCTATAACTGCAAGGGCTGTCTGCATCTTAAGTCCTGTGTGAAGTTTTTTTGTTTTTTTTTTTTTACTCTTCTGGGTCAGGAAGATTAATTTATAATTTCCTAAGATAGAAAAAAAAGAGAATGGTAAGAGTTTGCTGAACCCTTTGGCAAAGGGCTACATCTTATTGGTATGCAGGGACATCTGCTAAAAGCCAGAACCAGGGATGTGACACTGAGCCAAATGCCCTGAAACCTGACTGTCTTCATTGACTGTACTTGGCATTCTCCCAGCTGCCTCTGCCTCAGAGAGTCCAGGGCCCCTAATTATCATTTTGCATGTGATCTTCAGGTAGTGACCTGGGAGACTTTATGGACTATGACCCAAATCTCTTGGATGACCCCCAGTGGCCTTGTGGCAAGCACAAGCGAGTTCTGATCTTTCCTTCATACATGGTGAGTAGCGTGGGATGGATGGATAGTTTGCTCATCCCCACAGCCACCTGGACTGGCTTGGAGGTGGCTTGCTTGCATTCACAGACTGGGACCGGGGACTTTTTCCAAGACTGCTCTCATGGAGCGTCTCCTGGAGGAGCTTGCTAGTAAGGATTCTTATAGAAGGACCAACAACTTCCTGGTATCTAGGAATCTGGCCACCTGGCCTGCAAACGCCACTTTTAGGGGGTTGAGAAGGCTGGGTTGCCAATGTCTATGAAAGCCACCAGCTCAAGTTGGGATCTCTCACCTCTGAGGTACCGTGTCCCAGCTTACACATCCATAGGGGAGGACCCAGCCCATCCCTGAAAGTGCCAACTTTACGTCCAGCTGTTTGGATTGCCTCAGTGACCGCAGGCTTCCACGTGTACTCAGAGCAAACAATTGGCACCAGGTGGGGGATGACAGAATTCTCTCTTGGGAAAGTGAAAGTAGGGCACTGTGGGTGTTAGATGCAGATACTTTCCTTGGTGTTTTTATTTCATAGACTCTTCCTGTTTTTCCCTTTGTATAATTCTGGTTTCTGCTTTTGGCTGACCACCTTTCCCATCACTGAGGGCTACCATTTCTCTTGACACCAGGGGGAATTGCCAGGGTCCCATATACTTTCTTTGGGCAAATCTGCCCTGATAACCAGGGCAAGCAGAGCCCCAGCTGCTGTGGGAGGAGGGGAGAGTTAGTCTTAGGGGAAACAGACTGACAAGCCACACAGCATCAGCGGCAAGGGCACCAAACCAGAATGCCCCATCTCTCCCTGCCTCCTGCATCCTGGCCATCTGGTTCCCTTTCTCCTGTGCTGTTCTCAGGAGCCGTCACCTCAACATCAGGCATCACAAGGGTCCTTACTCTGGGTTTTGTCTGGAGACACCAAAGCACAAACCAACCCCATGTACTCAAAGGACACCCAGGTCTGCACTCAGAGCTTAGTTTTCAACCATTGTCAGAAACCCCTGGAGTACCCTGCCAGCCCTTGCCAATTACCTTCAGCATATCTCCTTTTGTATTTGGCATCTCTGCAGAGGCCTTTCTGATGTGCCATGTTGAATCGGAATGGATTTCCAAAGGCATTTAGTTTCAAACTATCCTTAATCCTATTCCTCCATGCTCATCATACCAGAGGCTAGTACCTCGTAAGTGTTTTTTTGTGGGGGGCAGTACCAGGGATTGAACTCAGGGGCACTTTCAACCACTGAGCCACCTCCCCAGCCCTTTTTTGTGTTTTATTTAGAGACAGGGTCTCACTGAGTTGCTTAGCACCTCGCCATTGCTGAGGCTGGCTTTGAATGCCATCCTCCTCTCTCAGCCTCCCAAGCCATTGGGATTACAGGTGCGCACCACTGTATGCAGCCTAATAAGTGTTCAATAAATGACCAGAGCCATGGCCCTGACATGAAGGAGGGAGTAAGTGGGAAGTTGCCATTCATGTAAGAATAAGATTTCTTCCTGTGGTGCACTGCTTTATTTATTAAAAGTTTATTTGTTCAGTAACTTCGGCAGGAAACTGTGGCCCAGAGTCCGAGTGAGGGTCATAGTTGATGGTCACGTATGGACAAGCAGGAATTGGGTGCTGAAGCTCCAACTCCTGGCTCAGGGCTCTGTTTTCCAGGTCATGTCTGAATGCCTGTTACTGGGCTGTCAGCAGTGAACTGCTGACCCAAGGGCAGGACATGAAGATAGTTCTTTGGGCCAGCAGTTTAACAGATGTCTAAGTGACACAGAGTATGAAAGTGCACTGTGGCTAACAGTGGGGTCTGGCAGGAACCTTTCCTGTGGACGTGCCATGATAATATTGACCTCCCCTTTGAAAAGCCGGCTGTGGGGCTGGTGCCAGATCCAGTCATTTTTTATTTCATTGTGAACTTTGATGTCCTGGGCTCAGTATATGTGTGTACACATGGACATGCACACAGATAATTCTTCCTCCTTGGACAGTGTGTTAGATGACTTGCCAAGTCAGCAGACAGGTTCTCCCTCTTCATTTTATGTTCCCAGATGGATCATTTTTCATTTCCTCACATTGGCTCTGCAGTTTGTGCCCTCCTGTAAGAGTCCATGTTTTAGAGAACACAATTGCTCAGGAGCTGCGTTTTACTGGTCAGCTCCGAAAGACACCTTTGTCTTCTGGCCATAGATATTGGTGCTTTGATCAAATGTGGGAAATAAATGTTATCCAAGTTTTGTTTTCTGGTTTTTGTTTTTGTTGTTTTGTTTTTTCAGTGCTGCAGACTGAATCGAGGACCTCACACATGCTAGGCAAGTGCTCTACCACTAACCTATAGCCCCAGCCTTTTTAATTTTATTTTGAGTTGCACAGACTGGCCTTGAACTTGAGATCCTCCTGCCTCAGCCTCTTGAGTAGCTGGGATTATAGGTGTGCACCACCACACCCACTTTCATCTGAGTTGATGACAGTATGTATTATAACCCAGCTTCCCAGGGACACCCTTCCTAGAAGCAGGCATGGATGCCAGGGCTGTTTTCTCAGCATTTACACTGAACTTGTACAAACAAGAGTGTAGGAGTTCTTTGTCTTTGTGTGTTTGCTTGATTCTTACATGTTGGGTAACAGGTACAGAATTTACCCATTCAGCAAGTTCGTTGGGGCCCTTCTACGTGCCAGACTGGGTGTTTTCATATCCAGTGGAGAACTAACCAGCCACAATCCCAATTCTCATTGACTTCAGAGCAAGTGGGGAAGTTAGACTATAAACAGGGAGACAAATTACTGTAGCTGTGAGGAGAGTGTGGAAGGAACCTACTTGGACTGGCAGTAAGAGATGCAGGGGGAGGTGAACTTCCCTTGAGGGAAAATCCTGACTTTGTATAAAACTGCCCTTCCCTCTGTATGTATGTTTATACACACACACACGTGTGTGCAGTGAGGTCACGGCCCCAGAATGATGATCCCTACGACCCACCCCCCTAGTGTGGAACTAGGCTCAGGAATGTACCTGTAACAGGCTAGTGACTCAAAGTGGGCAAAAGCCAGAGGGTATTTGAACCAGCTTGCTGAAAGCCCTCTTTGAGAGCCCAGGGCACATTTGGCTCCTTGGTGGGTGTGGGAAGTTCTGAGCAGACTACCCTGCTTGGGTCCACACTTTCCCTCCTTGTTGGCCGGGGATGCCTCCAGCTCGTGAAGTGGGCTCCGGCCCACTCTCCCAGAGTTCCCTACTGCCACCTCAGCTTGCTGATGGGAGCAGGCCCTGGGGACCACGTGGCCTCAGGGTCTTGTGACCTTGTCCTGAAGGCATTGTCCAGTCTTTGGGGATGTCCTATTCTTGTGGAATTTCATGCTATGGGATATCCAAATGGCCTCTGCAGAATCAAGTGCCCCTCAAAGTGATGAGCTAATCCTTTTAGCCATCCAACTCTGCGGGAGCTTTGTATCAGGAGCAACGTATACACAACCAGATGCACTGGTTTTAAGTATACAGTCCTATGAATTCTGTCACCACTCCTGTGTTGCAGACAGGACATTTCTGTCCCCTTAGAAAGTGCCTTTCTCCCTCCCCACCCTGTCATCTCATCCTAAGACAACTGCTGATCTGCCTTGGCATCATATTTAGTTTACCTATTCTGGAACTTCACATAGAAGAGATCATAAACTTTGTTGTTTTTTTGTGTTTTTTGGTCCATCTGCTTTCTCATTTGATATCTGTTAGATTCACCCAGGCATGTATGTTCAGTAGTTTGGTTTTCTGATTGCTAAGTGATGTTGGAGGCATAATTGTCTACTCCCTTATTGATGGACATTTGGGAGGTTTCCAGTAATGGGATATTATGATTGCTGTTGCTATGAGCATTCTTGCACACGTCTTTTTGTGGGCAAATATTTTCATTTTTCCTGGGTAAATACCTAGGGGAGAGATTTCAGTCACATGACATCACCCAGCCAGGATGTAGTCAGATGCATATTTTCTTATTTCTATGGTTTATTTTAAGTGTTATGTTAAAAGGGCACTCATCACCACAGTTAAGGCGTGTCTTAGAGTTGGAGGATTCCAGAGGTAAAGCCCACCTACAATATGGAAGTGGCACCCTTTCAAATGTGGCCTTGAATTTGTTGTTACATTTGTATTTTCAAACTTGGAACCATGCAGTCACTCCCGCCATGATCCATTGAGAAAGGGCATACGTGAGATTTTTGAACTTAAAAAAATCCCTGGGCCAGGCATAGAGACTGAATTGCAGCTATTCCTGTGGTTTGGACTTTGGGTTTCTAGAAAATGACCACAGGACATGAAAGTACATTGAGCCGCTCAGCGGCCTGCAGGTTCTTGTAGGGTGTTAGTTAATGTGCTGCGCAGGAGGGCGGGAGGCCTTGAGTCAGAACCGGATGCTTCCGGCCGCTGCAGGGCCTGGCATGTAATTAGAGTCTCACTAAAGAGTTGTTATTTATCATTAGAACCTGGCAGCTCACCAGGGTAGTGGTTTCTCCTTGTTTTTTTCTCCCTGTTATGGGTGTGGAAAGCAATTAAGAGCAGAAAGTAAGTGACAGCGCTGAGGTAATGCCAACAAAATTAACTTTACTTGAATGGATTTTTGGATCCTTTTCCCTTCTCAGGAAGAAATCCCTTTCACCCTGCTCTGACACCAGAATAAGGGGTAGGGGGGACCTATGAACATCCTTTATGATATCTATACATCTCAAGAGGACATCTGTTGGGTTGGTCTCCATGATAAAGTGCCTGTTCCTTTATTATATCAGAATCTCAGCAGCCACAGCAACCCCTCCCCACACCCCACAATGTCAAGGGACAATATCTTAGACTTGGGTTTTCAATGCAGTGAGAGATGCAGTGGGAGCCAAATGACTCAACGAAAGGGCAACTAATTCAGCCTGCTGTGGGTCAGGCTCCCCTTATATGACCTAATTTTTGGTGTTATTGTTGCCTTTTGTTTTATTTAAAAGTTGTGGTGGAGCCGGGCATGGTGGCGCACGCCTATAATCTCAGTAGCTCGGGAGGCTGAGACAGGAGGATGGAGAGTTCAAAGCCAGCCTCAGCAAAAAGCAAGGCACTAAGCAACTCAGACTCTGTATCTAAATAAAATACAAAATAGGGCTGGGGATGTAGCTCAGTGGTTGAGTGTCCCTGAGTTCACTTCCCGGTACCAAAAAAAAAAAAAAGTTGTGTCGACAACTTAGGCAATTATGTACCTACCTGCAGGGTGGATTTGTTGGGAAATTACAGCAGCTGGCACTGAGGTCCTCCTCCATTGCAAAGTCCCTTCCAGGGTGCTCAGGTTTCATGGTGCCTATGGCTCACTCTTTGGGGGAGGGGCCACTGTAAGAGAAGCACTGCCAGTTACAAAAGTCAGACTGCTAATGGTCTCAGAAGGTTCCATTGGGTGCCTAGGCAGTAACTAAGGAGCAGGGTCTTGGATACCTGTCAGCTTTAAGCGTGGGAAATTAAAATGCCTTGCTGGGTTGTGGTGGGGGGTGGTTGTTTTTGTTTTTTTGTGTGGTTTTGAGTAACAGCATTATTAGTTATAATTCACATAGCATACAATTCATGTCTTTGGTGTATAATTTGTGGGTTTTTTAGTATATTCAGTTATGTGGCCATTACCAAAATCAATTCCAGAACATTTGTGTAATTCCCCAAAGAAGCCCCCCTATGCTTTAGGAATCCTCCTTGGTCCTGAACTCCCAAATCCCTCAGCAGCCTGTGTTCTGTCTCTCTGGATTTGTCTGTCCTGATGTTTCACATCAGTGGGCTCATACAATAGACATGTCTGGCTTCTTTTACTCAGCATAATATGTTCAAGGTTCATTCATGTTTTACCATGTATCAGTATTACAGTATTTTTTTAAATCATTTTTTTCTTGGAAAAATAGTCCCAAGATGTGCAGCATCTGCTCCTTTCCTATGTGTTTTTGGTCATCACTTCATAATTTTGAATGTGACATTCTATGCAAATTTGGCTGATGTCTATGGCTATTGTTTAAGAAGCATGTGTATGGCTGGAGTTCTAGCTCAGTGGCGGAGTGATTGCCTAGTACGTGTGAGGTACCAAGTTCGATCCTCAGCACCACATAAAAATAAAGGTATTGTGTCCATTTACAACTAAAAATATTTAAGAAGAAGTAGAAGCATGCATGTTAAAGTACATCCAAATAACATCTGGGTATGTATGAACTTACAGCCACCCAGTGTCATCTCAAGTGGGTAGAGATACTATCCCAGAAGTTCTGGAGAATATCCAGCAGATACCTTCTACAGAATGAGCTCTATACTGCCTGGTAAATCAATCCACTCGATAGCATAAACCTCAAACCATTTCGTGTCAGTGAGGGATATTAAAGGGCTATCCCCCTAAAGGGATGGGAAGGAGAGTCAATTCAGGATCACGTTCTTAATTAGAATCCAAGGGGTAGAAATAGCAGATGCAGCCTCGGGCTGTGTTGACTGCCTACTCATTCCCATAGTTTCCTTGTGATTTACTCTCTTCCTAGGGAAAGCGATTAAATGTACAGGGCAGCTGAAATGCCCATCTGTTGGTGGTTACATAGATTTAGTCCAGGGCTGCCCCCTGCTTCATTAACCTGAACAAGCATTAAACATCTGCTTTCCCAGTGCCCAGCTGAGCTGGAAATGCTGATGGCTGTTAGACAATTGCAGGCAAAGCAGAAGAGCCCTGATTGTGCAGAGCTTGGAAGGAGCTGCCCAGAAGGTTGCCTTGGATGCCTCCTTCCTTTCACAGGTGTGGCAGGGAAACTGGGCTGGAACTCAGATCCCTTGGCATGTTCCTTTCTGGGAGCTGGAAGTCTCTGGTCCCAAGTAGGAGAATTGGCAGCAAACACACCTGCTCAGAGGTGTTCATAAACACCTATGGAGAGTGAGGGACAAAGGTCAGAGCTTTTATGGGCCCTGGAGTGGAGGCATCTTTGTTGTTTTTATTAGAATCAGACCAGCAACCTGTCTGCTTTGAACCCCTAACTTCTCCATAATTAGTAGTGAGATATATGTACCCTGACCCCCTCACAGTGCACCCCAACCTTGCCCTGGGAGGGCTTCTGTTCACCTCATTGCAACTGGTGCCATGGGCTCAGAGGAACTGAAGTTCCTCATAGGCCCCCTCTCTCCTCTTGTGATTGGTCAAGACTGTGTTTTTCTGAAAAACAAAGGGTGTCCTAGCATCTCCAGGATAGAAGTGGTGGACTACTCCTAGATAAATAAGTCGTGGACTTTTCGTCTTGGTATCTTGAATTCATGGGTGTTTGCCCCACCCTGGCCCTTCCTAACTCTGCTTCCCATCTCCAGCAGAGCAGGCTAGGCAGGGCTCCTTTGTGGACATTTGGTTTTGGATAGTCTCCTCCTCCCAGCTGACCTCCCCCTCTTCCTCTATGCAGCTGTGCACAGGCAGCTGCGAGAAAGTGCATTCAAGTGACCTCTCCAAGAGCACAGTGACCTCTTCTGCAAAAAATGCAAGCACCACAGGGCCAAAGCTGCCCATCCATCACACAGCCAGCTCTGCTTTGGCTATAGCTGCAGGCCAAGAGAAGCCCTTCATCTGGCAAATTCTGTGGTCTGGAATTAGGTGTCAGTGACACAGACTATCCCAGACCAGGAAGGAGCCACAGTCTGCTTAATTAGCGCTTTGATTTATAGTAACATACTCTGGCAAAACCCAGGCTCTGCTAATTTTTGTAGCTCCTACAATTCCACTGGTAAGTGAGCTGAAACAAGGCAATGGCCTTATGTTTAATTGATTCTCTCCCAGGCCAGAAAGAAGGCCTGGGGCCTGGGAATTCCTGCCTGGAGCTCAGTTTCCCAGTACTGCCTCTTTGCCTGTGGCCATCACTGGAAAGAAGAGAGAGGTCTTCCACGTGGTTGAGATATCCAGCCTCTGAGTTTTATCATATGGCTCCCTCAAGATGTTCAGGACTGTGCTGAGAAATCACAGACTGCTGTGCTCCAGAAACTGGGACCTGGGTTAAGAGGCCAGTGGGGACATCATGGCTCTGGCACCTGAAGACATGAGAGATGGACCTGGTCATAGGGCGATCTAATACCAAGAATCTGGGCTGTGTATAACCTCAAGTCTGCATGCAAGGCCTTGCCTGAGCAAGGGTCTGGAGGCAGATTGTCATTCTGGGGGCTGCCGACCTGTTGTCCCAAATGAGTGTCTTGTGTGCTGAATGTGAGTAGGACATGGGACCACCTGCTGAGCATGTCCCACAGCCATCAACATAAAGCAGATGATGGAGAAACCAGAGGAGGAAACGTAGGCCCAAGTGCTTAAGCTATTTGCACCAGGCCACCCGGATACTATATGCAGAGCTGGGTTTAAACCCAGAGGTCTGGCTCCTGAGTTAATTCTTCCCCGTTGAGCCACTATTCAGAGAATCAGGGACAAAGAGGGCCATTGTGGCAAGCAGAGGAGGCAGGGAAAGAAGATACCCATAAAGTCTTCCCTTAGACCAAGGTTCAGGCCTTCTGGGCTCACTGTGGGAGCCAAGGGTCAGGGCCCAGCAAGGCTGCACAGAGTGCACCATTAGGAGTAAGTCACTTCTGTGAGCAGAGCCGTGTCCCCCCAGAATATGTCCCAACCCTCCACTACCTTAGAATGTGTCCTTGTTCAAAAGTAAGTTAAGATGCAATCAGAGTGGAGTAGGCCTCACAATATCATGTGATTTTGTCTACATGAAATGACGCATAGTCATAGAAGACAGACAGCAGGGACAATGTCATGCGAAGGCAGAGAAGAGGTTGAAGCAATGTTAAAGCAACAAACCAGAGACAAGAAGGGCCCACCAGAAACTCAGAGCAAGGACGGTCTCTACCCAGAGCCAGAGTTTTTATTTCAAAGATTGTTTCAGAGGGGCTGGGGTTAAGGCGCAGTGGTAGCGTGCTCGCCTATCATGCGTGAGGCACTGGGTTCGTTCCTCAGCACCACATAAAAATAAAATAAAGATATTCTGTCCACCTAGAACTAAAAAATAAATATTTTTTTTAAAAAAAGATTGTTTCAGAAGGAGCACGGCCTGCCCACACTGGATCTCAGGCTTTGAGCCTGAGGACTAAGACCATGCATTGCTGTCGTTCAAGCTGCCCAGTTTGTGGTGGTTTGTCACAACAGCCCCAGGAAACTAATAAAGTCATTTTATATTCTCTACCAGCCTCAGGTGCTCTGATTGACAAGCACAATTTACCAGAGCCATGGGCTGAGCTGAGTTGGTGCTCAGGAGTTATTCTAAGGCTTGACTTAGCAGGAAGTGTGTGTCAGGACTTGGGGGTAAGACCCCCAGTGGTCTCCGGTGACCTGACTACATTTGTACCTCCAGGGGATCAGAAGCTCTTCTCTTACCCTGTTGTCCCCAGTGGTAGCAGTGAAGACCAATGAAATATAGAGTGTGTCATGTGTCATTTACGGTTCAGTTGCAGAGCTTGGCATCCATTCTCACTAGTTTAAGAAGAAAGGGATATATTACAGCCAGGCAGATACTGAATAGTTCAGAGAGTCATTGAGGAGGCTCACAGACCAGCCCAAGTCAATATTCAGAAATGATCCCCAAGCCACTCTGCCGAAACTTACCTCCTCTGGGATCAGGACTCTGGCTTCTGACCTGGAGAGCTGGCACTGGTTCCACGCTGCCCCTGGTGTGGTCTATGCCTGAAAAACAGACACCATAGTACAAACTGGACTCTAGGACTTCTCCCTCAGTGCGTCTTGGCAACAGAAAGGACAGATGTGTAAGCTCTGCTCCAGTCATGCCTTCTCATACCAGGGCATCCTAAAGGAAGAGCTGGGACCATTTGGGGGCTTCTAACTGCCAATTAGGGAAATAGAACTGTTAGCTTTCCTGCCCTCCACTATGATGTCCATATCTTAGTGTTTAGTGATAGTGAGTCACAGGAAGAGCAACCTGAGCAGCGGGGTGGCTTAGCAGGATGAGCCTGTAGAAGAAGCATCACAAGCTGAACCTGGAAGGGGTGCTAGCCAGGTGGGGAGAATCTGATATGCAGCTCCCTGGACTTCAGCACATAGAAATCACTTAGGAAATGTGTCATGGTACAGCTACCAGGGCCTCTGGACCACATATTAAGTGACTTTTTCTGTATTGCTTGATGCTGGAGTAGAAGCCACCAGACTCACCTCAGCCCTCTCTATGGTCAGCCGACTGCTCTAGATCTCCAAGAGCCCCTTGAGGTGGGAGCTACTCTCACTGCCCATTTAGTCTGGTCAAGGAAAGAAAAGCCAGGAGTGCTGTTGGGGGGATGGTGAGTTGGAAGCAACCAGTCTGGAAGACCAGGGTCCCAGCTCTGGCCCTGCCTGCAGTGTGCTGAGGTTGGGGAGAGTCCCTTCATTCTGAACCTGTTCCCTTGTCTGTCAGGTAGGGCAGGTGGGATGTATTCGCAGACTTGTTTTTTGACTGTGGGGCCTTCTTTCAAGAGAAGTGTTGAGAGGATCTACATAGAAATGACATCCAGGTAGCTGCTGTGGTTGCTGTGGGGTGGGAGCCAGACCTCCCATTGCCTCAGACATTTCCATGTAACCCAGTTTTAAAACTCAAATGATCATTACAAAACAAGATGTCCTTGATCCGGACTCACAGGGCTGCCCCAGGGCGGTGCCCACTCTGCCTGAACTTGGCAGCCAGAGTAGCCGCCATAAAAGTTCCAAGTGCACCTCCCCTCCTGCCACACAGTGCAGGTATACATGTCCAAATACTTTGGTCCCAGAGTTAGATTGCCACTTCTCAAATGTCATGTCATGTACATGCACATCACTGACATGTACCAGAATGGACATGTCATGGACCAGCTCAAGGAGACCTTGATTATTAGGAAGCAGATGTGGCACAGCACCAAGTCTCTGTCCACCCATGTATTACAAAACTCTGACCCAGGTTGGTGGAATTGTGAGTTGATATTGTGACTGTTTGCTTTTACTCTTCAGAGGAGCAAAGAATGTACCGCCAAGATAAGTTTAAATTGGGATCCGTTAGCTATTTGCATGCTCTTGGCTATAAACTACCATCAGAGGCATTCCATGGTCCTGTTCTAAAATCAAACCAAGTATCATATACATGGAAATGTTCAGAGAAAGCCACCAACTTTTGTTAGAGCCGTTAAGGAAACCTTGGCTGTGCTTTGCTGGCCGGCCACCCATGGGAATGGGCCTTCACATCAGAATTTGCAGCTGCCACTTCCTCTGGCTTTGCCTGGTGAAGATTCTTGCCACATAGTTAGCCAGAAGAGAGCCAGCCCTTGGCAGGCGTACAGTTAAGGAAGGAGGAGACCAACCAGGGAACCTAGCAAAAGACTGTTTGACAGTTAACTGTGCTGGGCATGAAGGAGCAAGGAAGACTAGAATATTCAGAAAGAGCTCAAAGAAGCCAGTCTTCAGGGATGAATAGAATTGAGAGAGGGGGGAGTAACTCAAGTTTCAAGGGACTGTTAATAATAGCTACCATTATATACATACAATGGAATGTCATTCAGCCTTAAAAAGAAAGGAAATTCGGACACATGCTGCAGTGCAGATGAGCCTTGAAGACATGTAAAGGGAAATAAGCCTGTAACAAAAAGGCAAATACATGATTCCACTTACATGAGGCAGATGCACGGAGAAAAATGGTGGGGTGATGGTTGCCAGGGGCTAGAGGGAGTGGATGGGGAGTTAGAGTTTCATGGGTACAGAGCTGCAGTTTCAGAAGATGGGGGGCTAGGGGGTGGCGATGTTTGCTTAACAATGTGAAATGTGCTTAAAGCCACTAGACTATACACCTAAAAATGGTTAAAATGGTAAGTTTTGTACATTTTCTAATTTTTAAAATAGTTTATTATATGCATTGGTGAATATCAGAATGAACCCCACTATTTTCATAACTATAATTGCACTAATAAAGTAATACATTTAAAAATCAGTAGCTAGCATTTATTGAGTGCTTGCTGTATGCCAAGTACTATACAGAGCACTTGTCTTCTTATATAGTTCACCAAATGGCCATGTAAAGTAGACACAATTATTGTTTTCATTTTACAAATGTGACACTTGAGATCTGGGAAGATTAAATATATCTTCCAAAGCCAGGCAACTGATGGTCCACTGTGGATTGAACCCAGATCTGTGCAAGTTCAAACCTAGTGCCTTTAAACATTGCTCTGTGTGAACCATAGGTTGAAATGCAGTAACTGAGAGACTCACCTCCCTCTCTCCTGATGGTCTGTCTACAGGCTAGTTTTTTTAATAGGATGATTGATTTCCTTTCCATCTGCTCCCAAAAAGCCACTGTACCTCCTGGATTCCACAGAGACCCTAATTGTGGCTCTAATCTGAGTTTCCTCATTGCATCATATTTTTGGAAGTTGGCCGTGACTTGCACATCATTAGTACATGTGACCCTACTTAATGAGTGACCTGTGCTGTCCTATCTGTTACAGACAACAGTAATTGACTATGTGAAGCCCTCAGATCTCAAGAAGGACATGAATGAAACCTTCAAGGAGAAGTTTCCTCACATTAAGCTGACACTCAGCAAAATAAGGAGGTACGGGAGGCTTATGTCACCTTATGCTACCTTGAACTGTCCCTTCCAGCCCCTCTTCCAGCGTACATTAAGCTTATACTTTGTTCAATGGTTTTTCTGTTCCTTGAGAAATGAAGCATGGTCACGTTCAGTAAAACAGTCCTACTGCTGGCTGACTCGTGCCTGGATGTGGTAGGAGAGCCAGGGAGCCAGGACAGAAGGCCAAGCTCCAGACCCTTGATTAACAGAGATTTGGAGTGACATTTCTTTCAGCGAAAGAAACATTTCATGCTGTCCACATGCAGAGCACCAGCTCAGTAAGATTTATATTGTGAAAAACAGAATGGGTGACATTCAGCTCTGTGGTTTCTCAAATGTAGGCAAAGCCAAAGAGAAAAGGCTCAGTAGTCTTAAGGTCTGGGATAACATTACTCAAAATCACTTGTCCAGAGATGACAGCTAGGTCCTGTCTTTAAGCAGTCACCAAAGCAGCCAAAACAGACAAGCCTGTACTTCCCATGTAGTTGATTGGATCAACCCTGTGGTGACCTCAGCTGTCAGCCAAATAGTTGAGGTGACTGACCCTGCTGGACCAGAGAGCTGTGCCCTGATAGTGTAATTGCAGGTGTGTGTGGTAACAGAAGCTAGGCTATACAGCCATGGCATGTTGAAATGTGTGTATTTATGCCAGTGTATATCCTGATACAGATTGGATTCTGGCATGTCCCAAGCCAAAGAATCAAAATTTTTGAGAAAAATTAAGTATTCACACTTTGTCCACTGGCTGGGTGGCTTTCCCAGAGGACACTGGTTGATGTGCTCTTAGGCTGACTCCTTTTCTGTCCTAGTTAATGAATATAACTGATATTTGGCAGAGCTTAGACCAAGTGCCTGATTTATTCCTATTGTCATCTCTGGTTTGAGCATACTTCCCCAGATGGTGTCCCTCTTTGACTTTGGATAGCTCTGCCCTTAGTTTCCACAGGACCCTCAGATATCCACATGCGTTCAGTGGGGTCCTTCTGTGCTCCGCTTCATGTTGGTTGGAGCCCTTTGCTGGCCCCTCTTCCTGCCTGGCCTACTGCCTGTCTATCGTCATCCTGGAAGTGGATTTCTGGCAGCACTGTGCCACTGGATCTGGGGCAAAAATAAACATGGTCTGGGGTTTTTTGCTCCAGAGGAAGGTTCAGAGCCCCAACTATGTGGCCTTTTCTCACACGTAATGTAAGCTTCACACTTTTGGAGATTTAATTCCATCCCACGTCACACTCCAGGAATGAAAAAAGAGAAGATACTTTCCAGATGGAGTCATCCTCTTCTTTGGGGGTGCCCTGAAACTCTTAGGTTCTAGTGAGACTCTTCTCTGCTTTCTTTCTCTAGTCTGAAACGAGAGATGCGGAAACTTGCCCAGGAGGACTGTGGCTTCGAGGAGCCTACAGTCGCCATGGCCTTTGTGTACTTTGAGAAGCTCGCCCTCAAGGGAAAGCTCAACAAGCAGAACCGGAAGCTTTGTGCCGGAGCATGTGTGCTATTAGCCGCCAAGATTGGAAGTGACCTCAAAAAACATGAAGTCAAGCATTTAATTGATGTAAGTAGCCTGCATCCTGGTGGCTGGGGGATGTACACTCAGTCCAGGGGTCTTCTCAGAAGGACCCTGGCTGGTGACCCTTAGTAATACATAGCTAAGGGCTGTGAAGTTGTCCTTCCCATAAGCAATGTCAGATGCCTTTTCATAGCCTCTCTTAGAATGGGGGATGATCTACTTGGACAAGCCCAAAGAGCTCCAGCATTGGATCTGGCCGTAAAAATCTCATCTCAGACACCATGAGGAGTGAAATGATTCTCACAGCCTTGGAAGCCACTGTTATCACAAGGGGCCTTGTGAACAGTGTGACCCAAAAGCATCCATAGTCTAGCAGACCCTGGCTACCTGCTGCCTTGGGTACTTCCTTTTTGGGGAAAGGGATGGGTTCAATGGGGTGGTATCACCTTTCTTTTAAAGGAGAGCTCCATCAAAGCAAGAAAACACTGATCACATAGGCTGAATGCATAAATACCTGTTTTAAAATGCAGTATATTAATAGGAAATTTGAGGAGGAGTAAAGCCAACAGATCTGGAGATGAATGCCGTTGATAGTTTATTATTCACAGTTCACAAGAGGAGGGGTGTCTTACCTCGGGCTACCATAGCAAAATACTGTAGACTAGGTCTCCTAAACCACGGAAACTTTTCCTCGTAGTTCTGGAGACTGGCAAGCCCAAGGTCAAATACCAGCTGCTTCGATTCCTGATGAGGGCCCTCTTCCTTACTTGCAGATGTATCCTTATCCTTATTTGCATAGGGAGAGACACAGCAAGCTCTCTGATCTCTATCCTTATAATATCCTCGGAGCCTAATTACTCTCAGAGGCTTCACCTCCTAATACCATCACATTGGGGCATCCACATAGATTTGTGGGGAACACAAACATTCAGTCCAGACAATGGGAATGCCACAGCTATGGGGAGCTGTCCTTTATGTCATGCCTCACGTGGGTTCGCTTGATGAGTTGGGGTCCCCTGGGGTGAGGGGACCAAGGAATGGGGTCCCACCATATGAGATATGGGGTCTGGGAGGACGAAGGTTTATGGGGTGGATGGTGGCGGAGTCACTCACCCAGACACCGAGGGTAGGTAAAACTGCTCTGCCTCAGTGAGAGCCAGACCGTTTATTTCCGTTAGTGCAACAGTTTATATAGGGTCCTCAGACCAGTCATGGCCATGAGGTTAGGTTACAGACAATAGGGTATTGATCCATGTCAGGCGCACAGCCAATCAGCATAGGATGAGAAAAAGAGAGGCACTGAAGGCAGCCAATCAGCATGGGATAAAGGGGAGGGGAAGCATCCAAAGTAGCCAATCAGCATGGGGGCGCTGAAGGCATGGAGAGAGCTGTGCCAAGGAAGCACCAGATTTAGTTGAGAAGCAGAGGAAAAGGAAAGGAGCGGTGGGCAAGAGCCTGTATTTTTCCACAGAAAGGAATGATAGCCAAGCAGGATAAGCAGGCTTAGGATTGGCTACTTGCAGATAATTTCAGTGAACTCTGGGACATAAGTCCCTGGTTGTCTGGCACCTGATCCTGCGCTTATTAGGGCAAGTGGATAGTGGCCCTACTGGAGCAGGAAGTAGATGGTTTGGCAATGTGAGCTCTCAATTGGTTGGTTTGCATCTTAAAAGTGAGCTGCTCACAGGGAGCTGCTCACTATAGAGGAATTGGTCACTCTGGCAAAGACAGTTCAGCAAGGCTCCAAGAATGTCAAAGTATCAGAATACAGAAAACGATAGACATGTGAAGTCCAGTGTTCTATGTGTCTCATCTTCTGGTTCTTTAGTGACAACGGAGGAAAAAAATTAGGTACTTGCCATAATTTTTTAAAAACTGTTCTTTAGGTCAGTGCTTTACTGATTTTAAGAAGTGGCACAAAATTATGGCTGGGGTTGTGGCTTAGTGGTAGAGCGCTTGCCTGGCATGTGTGAGGCACTGGGTTTGATCCTTGGTACCACATAACAATAAATAAATAGATATTGTGTCCATCTGCGACTAAAAGAAAATATGAAAAAACAAGTGGCACAAAATCATCTAGCTTGTTCTGTGAATACATAAACATCAGTAGGCTTATATGGTTATCCTCATTTATCATGGCTTTGTATTCCCTGTTTGCAGCTATCTACAGTCAACCAGTCTGTTTCCAACCAGTATTACTTGGAAAATTACAGAAATGAACAATTGGTTTTAAATTGTGCGCCCTTCTGAGTAGTGTAATGAAATCTTGCCCTGTCTCACTCAGTCCCACCTGGGACATGAGTCATTCTTTGTCCAGGATATCCATCTGGTTTGTCAGGTTGACTGTTACAGTATCCCAGTACTTGTGTCCAAGTAACCCCTAGTAGCCTAACATTCAGGTGTCTTCATCACTGATCTTCAGCTCATCACAGAGGCATTATATAACAGCTCATGTCACAAGAAGGGCGAGTATGGGACCATAAATTATTTAGGTCACGTTCACATAACTTTCACTATAGTGTAATTATTCTATTTTACCATTAGTTATTGTTAATCTGTTATTGCACCTAATTTATAAATTAAACTTTACCTATGTATATATGAAAAAAAAAATCTATAGGATTACTCACTCTGGTTTCTGGCATCTTTAGGGAGGCTTAGAACATATACTTCTAGGGATAAAGTGGGACTACTATACGCGTGTATATATATTGAACTAATGAATGAATATTGAGAAATATTAATAAACATTATACTATTCATGTCATCATAGTTGAGTAATCTACCACCCAGCAAATGCTGATAGCATTGGTGCAGAATATATCAGTAGTGGTTTCAAAAGCTATTTATAGTAGCGATAAACCTAACTTAAGAGCAGAGAGATCAATAGAGGGAAGGGGAAGGTAAGGTACTAGGGACTGAATTAGAACGAGATAGATTCCATGCCTTTATAATTATGTCAGAATGGATTCTACTGACATGTATAACTAAATTTAAAAAATTTAAAAAGCCCATCTCAGTGCAGGCAACAACAGCTCTACTGGTGAGATTTCTTCTCCATTTCTAACATCAATCCCTGCAGTCAGATGGACAGGCAGCGAACCACAGCTCAGGTACATGACACTGAAAGTGTCAGGACTTGGGGCCCTCTGGGTACGAATGAACTACAAATAATCATCTCCCCCCATTCAGAACTTAGGTGTGGTTATTGTTGTTGTAGGTGACGTGCTGTTTTAGTTTTCTTCTGAGCCTGAATCACTCAGCTGTAACGGGTGGAGCTGAAGCCTCATTTGCTTCTCAGCACTTCTGTCTTGTACCCATTTGACCTTGGACAAGTGATTGACTCTTGGAGCCTGTAAAATGGAGATCAGTGCAATACCTAGTGAGGTTCTTAGGATTAAATGAAGTTGTGTGACCTATGTGACCATAGGCCACCTGAACTGAAGGCAGGAAGTGCAGTCCATACCTCCCCTTCTTGCTCCAGAGCCTTGCTTGTAATGGGTGTGTAGTTTGAATATGGCTTGTGCCCTCTGAAACTCATGTTGAAATTTTTTTTTCCATTGTAGCAGTGTTGGAAGGTGGGGCCTTTAAGAGACAATTTTGTTGTTAAGAATAACTCGTGCCTTTTTCTTGGGAAGTGACTTGTTGTTCTTCTTGGAACTAAATTACTTACCACAAAAGTAGCTCATGATAAAGCAAGGCTGTCCCTCGTGCTTTCCCTCTTTTACATGTGCCCGCTCACCCTTTCACTTTCCATCAGGAATTGAAGCAGTACATGGCCCTCAGCAGGTGTGACCACCTGACCTTGGACTTCCCAGCCTCCAGAACTGCTATTTATAATTATCCAGTCTCAGGTATTCAGAAAACAACAAAAAACAGACTCATAAGTTTCTTGGTATACACTCACGGGCTGATGGGTAGGGAAGTTACACTTGGAGAAAACCTCAGATTGTCATTTTAAAACTAAAATGTTTTAATTTTATTGCAGAAACTGGAAGAGAAGTTCCGGCTGAATAGGCGAGAACTGATTGCCTTCGAATTCCCAGTGTTAGTGGCCTTAGAATTTGCACTCCATTTGCCAGAGCACGAAGTCATGCCACACTACAGACGCCTGATGCAGAGCTCCTAGCACAGGGCCCAGTGGGGCAAAGGACCACTTCCTCTGAGTGCAGCAGAATTCACTACTGGAAATGCAAAAAATAAACTACCAAGCTTCCTTTCCTCGTCACAGTGTATTTATGGAGAAGCAGTACTGGAAACTTCTCAAGGAGTCTTCAGTCTGGGTGGCCGAGAAGAGTGTGAGCTGTTTATTACACAGAGCAAGTGAAGAGGAGATTCATGCTGAGGACAGCAAAGGCCCTTTCTGGTCCCGCTAGCAAGAACTCAGCTGCCTCTCCAGGGTCTTCCTTCCAGGCATGCATGCACACCCTGCCATCGTGGCCCTGAGCCTTCTCTCCACACCTGTTCCAGCCGTGAGCACAAAGTGCTAGAACAGACGAGGGAAGCAGATTTACAGAATTGGAGGAAAACTTTTCAAAGATACCATCCCTGTGTCGAAAGAGCGTGCCAATTTATTTTTGTATCAGCCATTGGAAGTGCACTTTCCCTCAGGGGCACGTGGATGTGAGTGTGCAAGTGTCAGAGGTCCTGCGTCAGCCCTCAGCCCCCAAAGCCAGTGCCACCCTCTGCAGAGCTGACTTGGGACAATGATTTCTAGGTGACTTCTGGGTAATAATCCCTCAGTTCCAGGTTGACATCTTCTGCCCTTAGGAAATGACATTGTTTCTGTGACTGCTCCTGCCACAACTGGACAAAGACAAGTTCTCAGTGTTGGAGGAGTCGCAGAAAGGCATGGAGCATGGCGCTACCTTCCTGCCATCCCACCACGGACGTCAGTCTGGTCTGCACACTTTGCCACTGTGGAGACGGCGGGGGTTGCGCTCCATTGATGTGTTCCTGTGCTCTATGTTAGAGTGCATACTAAGCACATTTATTGTGCTAAATATGTGTTTTATAAAAATCCAGTCTAGGGGTATGATGTACGACGTGTTTTGTGGCTTTTGCACTGGGACAAACTGCATTTTGAGCTGCGGTTGAGTTGATTTGGGAGACAGTGGCTCTTGTTGCCACGAATCCATAGCTCACAGTGCAGAATTGTAATCACAACTTGTCCTGATGCTCTGGCATAACCTGTGCTGACTCACGTCACTACATGGTCACCTTGTAGCCACAAGACAGGTGTCACCTGGCTGAAGAAAGTCTGTAGCCATGTAAAAAGAATTAAAATATTTTGTTTTATATATAGATGTACGTGTATGTGTAGACGTGAGGTCTCACCAGTCACCTTGGCCCCCATCACAGGCTGTAGAGGGGTCAAAGACCTGGCTCTGCTCCTATCACCCAGAGAAAGGGTGATGTGGGCAGTAAGGGTATATGGCGCTTGTTAGCAGAGCTCAAAAGAATCCTACAGCCCTACAAGAAGGACTTTTTTTAAATTTTGAGACAGGCTCTCACTGTTTCCAAGGCTGGTCTCAAACTCTTGGGCTCAAGGGATCCTCCTGCCTCTGTCTACTGAGTAGCTGGGACTACAGGTAGACACCACCATGCCTGGTTCCTACAGGATGGTGCAACTCAAGCAGCAGCTGGTGAGAACAGGGACTTCTAAATCAGTCCTAGGTTTGACTGAGTTCAGTCCTAATATTTTGCTCACAAGTTTCCTTGGCCAGAATCAGTTGTAAAGCAGTGATTTTTGAAGTAAGGATATAATGAACATGGCCTACTAGTTGAAAGCTAACTAGTATTTAAGGTGCACATATTATTAATAAAGCAAATTGAGAAGCTCAGTGTTCAAAGCATCTCCATCTCCTGAATTTCAAAATTCCCTTCACCTTCCTGGTATCTGTCACCTCGTACCTCTGATGAGACACCTGGCTCAGCCATATGGACAGCAGCAGCAGGTGGAGAGCTGTTCTGAGAAGAACCTCTGGCATGTAGAAATGTCCCAGGGAGACACTGAATGACTGACACGGGAGGGCAGCCTGAGACCTTCCTTGTGTCTTGAAATCAGGCTAATAATCTTGGCTTTGGGTAAATTTTTTAATGTTTATGAGATGGACTTGGAAAATTACTGGTCCATTTCTTTTTTAAAGATGAATTTCAAGCTCTATTCTGGTCTGTGGATTTGTGGAGAGAGGGAGTTTTGTTTTGAATTGGGAGGGGTGTCTTCATGAAAATGAAGGCATTCTGTCATGTCCATAATACTAGATTCTGGAGGCAAAGGAACTTAGGTCAAAGATCTGCCCCCGTGACATGGTGCAAAGCCTTGGGCTTTGGCAAGGAGTCAAGGAGGAAACCTGAACCTGTGAGGCAAGAAAGTCAGACTGGTTCTAGAAGACTGTAAAGTTTTGACTTTGACCTCTATCACAGTGCAGTTCTGGACATTTCCAAGCCTTGCTCCCTCTCAAGACTTCCCTGAAGCCTCTCTAGTTCTTTCCATTCACAAATATCCATAGGGAAGCTCACTCCAGCCAAACACTCCTCAGGACACCACTAGCCAGTTCTGCCTGAGTGAGTTCCTCCAGAGCTAGCCTGGGAGTCTGGGCTCCTCTCCTCTAATCAGCCCTGGTTGCTGGGGAGCAGATGGGAATCAAACAAGCAAAAAGGTGCCCGCCTGGGCTGGGTCAAGTCCCTGTCCCCTTCCATACCTACCTGAGGGCCAGAGCCTCAGCCAACCCAGGGACACACAAATCCCCACTCTCCCTCCTCTAATAAAATTTATGTTGGAACAGGAAATCCATGCTAAAGGTAAACAGTTTGTTTTCCTGAGCTTTTTCTTTCTGATCAAAAATTCCCCTTCTAGGAGTTTTCTGTTATCAGCCAGCAGGCTTTGCTGGGGGAGGTCGGTTACTCCACGCAGATCACTCTGCACCACGTACCCTACCTTAGTGATTGGGGGGAGGGGGTTGAGGTTCCTTCCCCTCCTTGTTATTCCTTCCTGTCCCCTTCACTCCCCCCAACAGCAAATAAAACTGTTTAATGCTCTTGCTACCGAATTCTTTATCTCTCCCTCAGACATTTCCTGTTCAGTGCTGAACAGCAGGCCCTCTGCCCTCACCAGCCCTGCCGGCCTCAGATAACTCGAGAAACCAAAGCCTTCCTGCCCCTTGCAAGCTGCAAATAAGTAAAAGAACCAGTTAACTCAAATTTACTAGAAAGTTCAGGTGCAATCCACCCAACAAAGGAACAAGTTCTTCAAAGCAAGGAGTTTAAAGGGGGAGCATCCCAAGGGCAGCTTGAAGTCGCCTCCCTGGAACAGTTTGGTAAGGACAGCACTAGCCAGGTCCCAACAGGTCCAGGTAGGGGAGTGCCGAAGGCCAGATGTACAGATCTGGAGTCATTTTTTAACATACCAGCTTTAAAAAGCAGTTTCCAAAAATGCAACTGCAAGTAAGAACAGAGAAAAAGCTACAAAACAAAATAATCAGCTAAGGGAATGGTCCATATGTCACCACACACAGCCAAGCCACAGGGCCCAGTCCAGAATGGGAGAGGTGCTACCCCAGCCAGACCCCATTCCGTACAGGATCATTCAGATTCCTAACTAGATCTTGCAGAAAGTCTGCAGGTGTAGGGCTGGTTCCACCATAAACATGCTTCCTTGTTCCCCATCTCCCTCCACCCATCTTGCTGCTCAGGAAGAGCCAGCAGCATATGCATCACCGGGGGCCTTGTTAAGATTGCAGGATCTGTTGGGCATGGTGGTGCAGGCCTGTAATTCCAGCAGCTCGGAGGCTGAGGTAGGAGGATTGAGTTCAAAGCCAGCCTCAGCAAAAGCAAGGTGCTAAGCAACTCAGTGAGACCCCGTTTCTAAATAAAATAGGGCTGGGGATGTGGTTTAGTGATGGAGTAACCCTGAATTCAACCCCTGGTACCTCCCTAAATTTTTTTAAATGCAGGATCTGGGGGCTGGGGCTATAGCCCGGTGGTAGAGCGCTTGCCTAGCATGTGGGAGGCACTGGGTTTGATCCTCAGCAACACATATAAATAATAAATGAATAAAAAAAGATCAACAACTAACTAAAAAAATATTTTTTAAAAAATGCAGGATCTGCATCAGAACATCCATTGGTGATTTGTATGCATTGAAGTCTGAAAGGCATTGGTCCTCCATATAAGCACAAAGACACATAATTATCTTTTTAAAAGATAGAACTTGTCCTGTATAGAATTGATCTTGGACAGAGATACAGAAAAAAATGCAGATTTTTGTTTGGTTGGTTTTGGGGTTTTTGTTTTTTTCTGGTTTTTTGTTTGTTGTCATTTTGGTTTTTTGGTACCAGGAGATTGAACTCTGACCACTGAGCTACATCCCCAGGCCTATTTTGTATTTTATTTAGAGACAGGGTCTCCCTGAGTTGCTTAGCATCTTGCTTTTGCTGAGGCTGGCTTTGAACTCTCGATCCTCCTGCTTCAGCCTCCCAAGCTGCTGGGATTATAGACAGATGGTTTTTTAACCCAAAAAAAAGTTGTTACCCTGTCACTGGTAGGTAGTTCTGACTCAATTTACCCAGCTGCCTCATCAGATACTTTCTGGATGCAAACCAGAAAGGTACAAATAGGACTAAGCCACAGCAAATACACAGGTCCCAAGCATGCAGCCAGTGTTGGGTTAAACCTGTGTCCCTGGCTCTCCGTGGCCCAGGAATGGGAAGTTTCAATGGAGAGTTGGGGCAACTGAAGGCACCATGACCCCTACATGATAGCTGTATAGAGCTGTGATTTAGGGACACTCTGGGTGAGCAGTTCTCCAGTTTGTTACTACATTCATCAAAGTTCACCTAACATCTATTAAGTGTACCTTTAACTGGGTTCTGTGGGCTTCTAGTTGGACAGAGACCAGTTAGAGCAGTGACCCAGGGGGAGCCCAATAATGCAGAAACCTGAGAAAAGTGCTAGGGGCGGGTCAAAGCAGTAGGGTTAGAAATCAGCCTGGCATCCAGGTAATAAGCTGGGATAAGTTAGAGAACTGTTTGGTCCCACAAGAGAAAAATCAAGAAAACAGAGCTGACAACTTAAGTTCATGTTCAGAGGACTAGTGGAAATGAATTTGGAGACTACTTACCAAGGCACTAAGATTGGTAAGAAGCCAGAGCCAGACACTGGTGAGCAGATAAACCTCTGGACACCAGGAGCTAGCACTGGGGGGGGACTTAGTATTCACCAAGAAGATACTGCACCCAGCCCTTGAGCTGCATACTTGAAGCATGTCTATGTAATACTGGAAAAAGCTCCAAATCTAGGTATCCTGCTCCCCATTTCATACATGAGGAAGCTGAGACTGAGACATCACCTGATGTGCCCAGAATCACATAAAGTGACAAAGGCAAAATTCAAACCCAGGTCCCATTTCAACAGGCCAAACTGCCTCAGCTTGGGTCAAAAGAGAAACGCAAAGAAGGTGGAAAGCCATAGCCAGCGCCAGGCTGGAGGAAGTTGTCCCCCTGGGCCTGCTGCACTGGTGGCCTCTCAGGTCAGATGCGGCCTCATCCCCACCCCACCCAGCAGTCACCAGCCCCTCACACAGAGGAGAAGGGGATCTGGAACCATTTACTCCATAGCATCATGCTCTTGGGTAGGAGCAGCCTCCATGTCTGCTGCAGGGCATGCATCTGGGCCTCTGGTCAAACAAGGGCAATTTGGGAATGTTCTTCTCTAACAAGTAAGCTAAGGGGGTTTGGGGGAGTAAATAGATCACAATGGCCAATGTTGTCCATCAACATTCCACCCATCCGTGTTTTATTGTTCAAGCATGGTCTTCCACTGTGTGTTATAATTAACACAAATTATCTCTGCCTGACTGCTCTGCATATTCCTTGTCTCTTGTCCCCTCCATCACTGTCTGAGTAGGAGTACAAATGTGTTTTTCTCTAATGCTAAGCCAGCCATACCTGGGCAGGCAGTCAGCCATCAGAAGACACCTCTCACCGTGCAGCCCAAGAACGGCTCAGAGCTTATGAGCTGTCCAATACTCATGCTACAGCCCCCAAATGTCACGGGTAGACACCAGTTTACCTCCGCTTGAATGCTGGCTGAGTGAGAGGTATCTCTGCCATCATTAACTGCTACTCTAGACCACAGGGCTCAGCAGGGCAGGACTGGTGTTCACTGCCACCTCCCCTAACACCGACCACAGTGCCTGGCACACCAAATTCTCCAAAATGGCTGGTTATGTCAAATGAACCATCACACAACAATTACCCCACTGGACAAATTTTTCTCTGCACCTCAATCTGTTCTTTGCTCAGGTCTGACTGCAGACCATAGCAACTAGCTTGCCTCAACTTTCAGGTTCTGGTTAGGTTCTGGAGGGAGAGACACTAATCAGAAAATGGAAAGCAGGAATAGGCTAGGATGTGTGTCCACAGCCCAGGCCCCCCCCCCCCAACAAGGAAACCCTGATAGTCTTGGTCTCGCCATCTCTTCCTTCTCTGCACTCACTCCAATTACTCCTGTCACACATGCCATCAAGTTCCTGCTGTGTGGGCTGGGGATATAGCTCGATTAATTGGTAGAGTGCTTGCCTCGCACGCACAAGGCCCTGGGTTCAATCCCCAGCACCACAAAA
>PVHX01003060.1:0-28060 GCA_004024805.1 Geosciurus inauris | reverse complement strand
AGGCAGCTTGGCTACAATGAAGCTGACCTCAGAGCAGCCCACCTGGGCCCCTGCCCACCAGCTGAAGTTGCCCCTGCCAGACATTACCTTAACACCTTGGAGTTCTTGTGGGTCCCCATGAGGGGCCTCTGAGCAGAAGCTGAACATAAAAGATGATCAAAAAGAAAACCCAGTGGTCCAGAGCAGAGGATGGATGGTATGTTCCTCCAGAACCACTCATTATAAATTATTTTTTAAAAACCCTTGCTTCTAGAAAAAGGAAGTAGATCCCCTTTGGGGTGCATCTAGAAGTCTCTGATGAAAACTACATACTGTTGTACAAGAATCTAAGCCAGATAACCATTTTTTTCCTAAGGCAGCTGCTATCTCCCATGAAACCAAATTTCATTTTTATTGGCCAAATAAAAACTAGACACAAATGGAATAGCCTACATTCCCCTCTCCTTTCATGTATATATTAGGGAGAGTGACTACCATTTTCAAGGGAAGTGTGAACATTTTTCTGGGAAAGAGTGCAGCTAGAAACAGAAAGGCCTGGAAAAAAAAAGATCGTTTTCAGCAGAGGACTCTAGGGAGCCCAGAAGCTGCTGACCTAGGAGAGGCAGGCATAGGAGGTTGGAAAATGTTCCTAAGCCTAACAGGCCACGAGTTGAAGCAAGCCACTAAACAGTCCATGCCTGCTGGAGAGGTCCTAAGACCTCTCATCAGGAGGGTTCTGGAAGATCATATGAGGGCCTGGCACACAGTTGGCACTCAGTAAATGGAAACAATTATTATTCCTTCCGCTGAACTGAATTAGTCCACACATGCACACTCGCGCATGCGCACAGACACACACACTATTTTGTGGGGAAAGACAAGACCTAACCTAATGGGGATTCATGTGGATTCTGTTCCTTTCTTGTCCCCATTGCTTGGGTAAACAGAGGCTGTGTTTGCAGTCCAGGGGGCACAAGGGATATCCTTGAAGTGGTGATCCTTTAACTAGGTGGTTCCTTTTAACTAGGTGGTTCCCATATTTGAGGGCCAGCACAATGACCTTGCTGTTGTCTTTAACACAAATAACCCCCAGTTGCTAACTGGAGGAACTAAGAACCCCATGTGGGTGATTATGAGGCTCCCATGGCATCGAGGATTCCTCCTCAATGATAAGCATGTCAATTACAACCTTGGCTGAATCAAGCTCCCCTGGACACCTGTCCTGGCAGGTGGCCCTTCCCCTCAGTGACAGCTGGCTTCTCTCCCTCTTCTCCTTCCCATGCAGAGGGTCAGTAGGTGACTCTGGGCTCACTGAGGCAGGGTTGGCAGGCTGCCTGGCCTTTTCTATGTCTTCCACTAAGCCTAGGTCCCCTCACTCTGGGGCACAGCATCTCATAGAGGGAAGCATACCAAATCTTCCCCTCAACTGTATCTGTGCAGGGCGTGACACAAAATGGCCACCCTCATTAGGTCTACATCAGAGCCCAGGCTGACAATGTGGAACTGCCCACCCTGAGGAACCTGGGGTGTTCTGTGATGAGATGTGGCCCTACCTTGTTACTGGGAAGACCTTGCTTTGGTATTCACTGCAGTCCACCACAGATGAGAAATGCCCTTGCCCAGCTATCCAGCCTCAGGACACAACCAGAGGCAACAAGGTCAAGGTGTCTTGCAAGTCCAAGAACAGGCTCTAAAATCCATTCAAGCTCCTCTGGATGAGATGCTGCCTGTCCTCTTCCACTGGGCCCATGCCATCCCTCTGGTGGCTCTCTGTAGGCCTAGGTTGTCCTATATTCTCTCCTCCCCAGCCCATCTCCAGCCCCCACCCTTCCACACTCAGAAGGGGCTTGCTTCACCCTGCCCCTCACCCCCACCCCAGGACACTCCATATTCCTGGTCTCTGCAATGAGGTCACTTTTCTCACTGGTCTGCCTTTTAAGCTGCCTTTGTCACAAGCTCTCGAGGCCACTCTCCTCTGTCAACCCAGAGCCTGGCTTCTCCCCAGGTTCCCTTTTCCTGATGCCATCCTGCCTCTCTGCACCTCTGCTTCACATCTGGGATTCCCTGCCCCATGCCCATATCCTTCCTCAAAGCTCCCTCTGGACCTTGGCTGCCACCTGTCTTGCTGGTTGGCCCCATTGAGGGTGTTCTGTTCCCCCACTTCACACAGTCCCTTTTCCTTTCCAGAACACCTCAGGATCCTACATTCCCACACACACCCACTGAACATAGACTGCTACTCCAAGCATACCAAATATCCCATGGTTTCAGTTGAACAGAAAGTCCTTTGGCCACTAGGTTCAGGAAGTCCCTGCAATCCCCCTTCACTTTGGGGGATGGGTGTTTTCCATAGTCATCTGGTCAGTTAAACATTTGGGGCCTCATTTTAGGGAGACATTACTTTACCCTGAAGGGTTCCCAGAGCTCCCATGCCAAAGAAGTCTGGCCTCATCAAGCCCTCCAAAAAGGTATGCCAACTTAACCACCACAGAAGAGCAGCACATGTTCCCCCATTCCCATAGTAAACAATGTGGTTCTTGGAAAGTCTCTGTGACAGCTTTAAATCAAAGAACCGAAAGCAAGACACATTAGAGAAAGAGGAGACATGGGTATTTATTCTATAAGCTTTTCCTAGTTGAAACAGTTCATCTCTAAATTCCCATTAGCACAAGACCTGGGCTTGGAGAGATAACTCTTATTGTTGTCAAAAGAAGTCTCCAGAGATCAGTTACTATTCAGAACCAAATAATCTGCTGGAAAACTAAAGAGGTTTTTGTTTTTATTGTTCTTTTTGGCAGTGCAGGAGGCTGAACCCAGGGCCTTGCTCATGCTAGGCAATGCTCTATCATGAAGCAACATCTCTAGTCCCTAAAGAGGTGTTTGGTGAGCATCTGTTAATTGTGCTATATCAGAATCACCCAGAGGCCTTTTAGAAATGAGAATTCGAGAATTTCTGAGGATGGCATCTAGGAATTTATATATGCAACAAATTCCTTAGGTGACTTTCCTACATTTCAAAGTTTGAGAGTCACAGCCATAGAGGTGTCCAGCTATTACAACTAAATATACTGAAGGTAATCAAAGGTTTTGAGGGTTTCTCAAACTGCAAAACACATATGGACTTGTTAAAAATGCAGGTGGCCCAGGCCTGGGGATGTAGTTCAAGTGGTAGAGCACTTGCCCAGCATGCATGAAGCTCTGGGTTCCATCCCCAGGCCCACAAAATAAAAAATAAAATGCAGGTGCCCAGTCAGAAGGCCTAGGATGATGGGACTCAAGATTCTAGACTGCAAGGCTTTCCAGTCCAGAAACCACATTTTAATATGTTTAGTGGCAAGGGGTGAAGAGGGTATTATTCCTCTGCATTATCTGCTTGTGACTGTGTGTGTGTGTGTGTGTGTGTGTGCGCGCGCGCGCGCGCACACACACATAACATCTCCACTCTCTTTTCCCTACCAATTGGAGGACACAGAAAACGAATGAGCCACAAGATGGAAGAGGCCTTGGCTTTTGATTTACCATGTGGAAAGAGACAGTCTAAGAGGGACTGCCAACCAGGAACTCTCTCTTTGAACTGTTATGCCAGTGAGAAATAAATTGTATTACGTCTCTGACATTTGGGGGGTTGTTACAATACGAACTATAGAATCTCCACTAAAAAAGCCTTGAAGACATTCATTCAGAGGAGATGTCAGGCTGTTGTTGCATACGTAGGTCCAGAACTTCAAAGAGACTGCACTGTCAACAAGGATGTGCAAATTACCTGTGCAGAGGTGGTGGCTAACGTGATGTGTATGCATGACACTGCCCCAGGGGGAAGGGACAGGGGCAAAGAGAAGACCCAGGACCAAGCCTGGAGGGATGATGATTTCTAATAATGGGACAGAAGATAAGTCTGCAAGGAGGAGAAAGGATGGTGAGGAAAGCAGGGGACACTTGGGAGAGTGACAGTTGATGAGAGCTAAGAGGATGACTGCTTCCTCAGGAGCAAGAACTGAATGAATGCCCCTGAGAGGCCTGAGAGTCTCAGTTGCATTTAAAGATAGAAATGTCACTGAGGACCTTCATGAGCACAATTTTAGAAAAGGTCTGGAGTCAGACTGAAGAACTCAGACAACTTCGCTACTCTGCCATCTTTATTAGTTTTTTGTTTTTTTGTTTTGCTTTGGGGGGACCATTCTCCTAAGCACATGGTGTGATTATTTACAGCAGAAACATCCACAAAGGCCCATTACTCTTTACTGGAAAGCACCAATAGTTTGTACCTGAAGATGCAAACTTTGAATCCCTCTGTAGTTTCCACCAACCCTGGACTATTTGTACCCTGATCGTTTCTTAATCCTGAATCTCCATAATAAAAGACTCACCTCAAACCAAATTCCCAATTCCCAAAAGATGAGCTTATCTTCCTCCTTCCAAAGCATGCCAAGCCCTGTTGTTCTCCGCTACTGCCATAATAAATTCAGCTTTGTCTCCTCAATGTGTTGGCAATATTTGGGGAGCTGATTCAGGACAAAGTGGACGAAGAAACAAGTTTTTGTTTTTGCTCTTGTTTCATGGCTTTTTAAGTGGGAAGAACATGTGGATCCTTAAAGCTGGTACAGAGGAGAGTATTTAAATAACCAAAAGAGAGACATCCTCAGCTTCCTGAGAAGAAGAATCAGAATAAAAATGAGTCCAAGGAGCCAGGCGCGGTGTTGCATACCTGCAAACCCAGTGACTCAGGAGGCTGAGGCAGGAGGATTCCAAATTCGAGGTCAGCCTCAGCAATTTAGCAAGGCCCTAAGCAACTTACTGAGAACCTATCTCAAAAATGTTTAAAAAAGGATTGGGGATGTGGCTCAGTGGTTAGGCGCCCCTGGGTTCAATCCCCAGTTACCTGCCCCCTGCCAAATGAGCCCAGGCAGAGGGATTAATGTCAAGTTGAAGGGAGGTACTCCTCAATTGCTGAAAGGAGGAAAGAGAAGTGCAGTTGTGGGCAGGCATGCATGAAAAAAAACAGTGGGAAAATGAGAGCAGTCTCCCCTGATGGCTTCTGCTTTCCCTTTAAACATGAGGTGAGGCCCCTTTAAATGGGGACAGAAGGTCAAAAGGGCCAGGGACTTGAAGAGAGTGAACAGTGCTTGGAATCATGGTGGAAATGGGGAAAGTGAACCCACCTGAATAGCTGTAGTTTCCCTAAGCCACTAGAACTACTGGAGACTAAGGATTATGACTGTCTAGAGAACACAATGCACCCTGTGACTTCTCAAATGAATGAATGTGTGTTAGTCAGTTTTGTATCCCTGAGACCAAAATACCTGACAAGAACAACTTAGAAGAGGATAGTTTATTTTGGCTCATGGTTTCAGAGGTTTAATCCATGACTGACTGAGTCCACTGCCCTGGGATCAAGGTGAGACAGAACATCATGGCGGAGCAGTGCTGTCACCTCATGGAAGCTGGGAAGCCGAGAGAGAAAGGGAAGAGGGACTGCCAGAAAGATGAACCTTTCCAGAGCACACCTTCAGGGACCCCTCTCCTCTAGTCCTGCCTCACCTGCCTACAGTTGCCACCCAGTCAGTGCATTCAAACTAGGATGGACAGATTAGTTATAATTCTCATTATCAAATCAAATCACCTCTGAATGTTCCTGTATTAACAAAGGAATTTGGGGGGTCACCCCATATCCGAACCATAACAGTATGCATGCATGAATGATTGAGGGCTTCTAGGGTGACCACACATTCCACACTACCTTGGATATGGACATGCCAATAGATTTTAGACACCCCACATCTCCTGGTACCCAAAGCGAATCAGAGGAGAACGACCCCTTGGTTGATGGTGATTAGGGCAACAGCAACACTTACTATGTTTACTATATGTTGGGTACAAGGCTAAGCACCACATACATATAATTTTCTGTAGCCAGGCATGGTGGCACATGCCTGTAATCCCAGTGGCTCAGGAGGCTGAGGCAGGAGGATCCCAAATTCAAAGCCAGTCTTAGCAACTTAGTGAGGCCCTAAGCAACTTAGCAAGATCCTGTCTCAAAATAAAATATAAAAATATTTTAAAGCAGGGGAGGTGCTGGGTATGTGGCTCAGTGGTTAAGCAACCTTGGGTTCAATCCCTTGGTATCAAGAATAACATTTTTTTTTTCTCCAGTTAATTATCTCGACAAACTCAAGAGGGGATTAAACTACTTTTCCCACTTTAAAGATGAGAGAACTGGGTGGGTTGTTCACCTCCAGCCCAGAACTGGTGCTCAGGTTGCTCCAGACCTCAATAGGGGCAGCCATGGACTCCTGGCAGTTGGAAAAGACCATGGGGGATGAGGAGATAGAAAATTAAGAAAGAGGAATCAGCTTTGCCACAAAATAAAATGAAATCCATGCCTTGGCACAAGTGAATTCATCACTTGGGGCCCCACAAAGGGATGGGGGAGTTAGTTAAGTGTAACCTGAGATTCCCAAGATAAGCCTGATCAATGACAGTCCTTCCCTGCCTGCCACTTCCCCTTCTTCCTACCCTCTTGGATGCCAACAGTCTTTGAGGTCTGTTGAAACAGCCTCCCCATGCCATGACTATCTTTGCCCACAGGGCCCTAATCACTGTCCCCCATTAGCCAAAAGACCAGAGCAGTGATGTGTTCTCAAAGAACTCAGGGGGGAAAACCCTGCCTCCTTCTGTTTCATATCTGATCCCATTGTTCATGCTCCCCCACCCCCAGAGTCCCCCTGGAAAACATTCAAGTTACACGTGGAACAGCCCTGTCATCTCAGGTCTTAAAAAATGAGTCCCTGAGGCATGCGCATGTGTGTCTTTATGTGTAAGGTACATTGAGGGGATGCAGAGTGGGTAGAAACAGTGATAATTCTGCTCATACCTTCATCTTCTCATTGTCCCTACAAACTCATGCAAACAGGATGCCTACAGGCCTCAGGCTCCTCCAGATGTTTCTGGCCCCATAGGCTGGTTAGATTCCCAGTTACCTCATGCCATAGCTTCTGCTATTGAAGAAATAATTAATGTTCAGCTTTGGATGTTAAACTGAGTGAGGTATCTCAAGGTTACTTCAGGAACATGGCTGTGTCCCCTAGGGGCTGGTGAGACAAATATGAGGTAATCATCTATTATGGTTTAGATATGAGGTGACCCCCAAAGCTCATGTGCAAGACGATGCAAGAAGGTTTACAGGCGAAATGGTTATGAGAGTTTTAACCTAATCAATGCTTTAAAACCCTAATAGGGGTTAACTGGGTAGTAACTAGGTAGGGTGTGTCTGAAGGAGGTGAGTCATTATGGGGGGCATGCGTTTGGGGTTTATATTTTGTTCTTGGTGAGTAAAGCTCTCTTTCTGCTTCATGGGGGCATGTCCTAAGCCGCTTTCCTCTACCACACTCTTCCGCCATGATGTTTTGCCACATCTTGGGCCCAGAGCAATGGAGCCAGCCATCTATGTATGGACTGAGACCTCTGAAACCATGAGTCCTCAAATAAACTTTTCCTCCTCTAAAATTGTTGTCAGGTATTTTGGTCACAGCGTAAATAAAAACCTGACTAAAATACTACCTAACTCACCATGCTTGTCTATCATCTGACTGCAGGGTAAAGGTGCTTTGTGAGAATAAGTGAAGCTAAAAAGGCAGAAAAAGAAAATGGAAAGTAGTGTCTCACTCTCTTCAGGAGTTTGGTTAAGAAAAATGATTTGTTTTGAGGATTTGATGTGGAAGAGGGATATACTTGTATCCCAAGGCCAACATTATGCAGCCCAACTCTTATAGAGCATCAAAGAAAATGGAATGGGATATTAAAGAAAGTACAATATTCACATCCCCAATGGGATGCTTTTTAGATATCTAAAACCAAAATTGAGAAAAGGTGAGAATTAGGGCTAAGAGACATACAAGGACAAATGTACGACTCCACTGATATGAGATATCCAGAATAGGCAAGTTCATAGATACAGAAAGCAGAATGGTGTTTACTATTATTAAGTTGGTATGGAGCTCTTTTTGGGATGATGAAGATGTTTCTGAAATGAATGGAGGTGACAGTTGTACAACATTATGAATGTACTTAATGCCACTAAATTATACATTTAGAAATGGGCAATAAGATAAATTTTATGTTTTGTAATTTTATGTAATTAAAAGGAATGAAGGGCTAAGGGAGACCAGAGAAGCTCCGAAGGAGAGTAATCAGCCCAGTATAAGGCGGAGCCCCAGAATGGAGAACATTTCAGGCTAGCACTCCAGCTTCCAGTGTTGTGGTGCTGATAAATCCCATTTCTTCAGGGCTCCTTAATAGCTTGGCTCCATATGTATTCACTTGAAGTTATTTGGAATCTAGGTTTTAACTGGTCCTCAGGTGGCACATCCCTCTAAGCCAACCCCAGTACTAGTCAGTCCCTTCCTGCCTGAATGCACATCCTCTCTGGCCTCTTGGTTGCTACCTTGTGGCTTAGGGAGGAACCCACACAAGAAGCTACAAATTCATTCTCCTGTCTCCCCTTCTGTCTGGATTGGCAGCCAAAGACAGGGCTGACTGGGGGTGTAGCTCAGTAGTAGAGCACTTGCTTAGCATGTTGAGGCCCTGGATTCAAACCCCAGTAGAAGGGAGGGAGGGAGGGAGCGAGGGAAGGAAAAGAAAGAAAGAAAAGAAAGAAAGGAGGGAGAAAGGAAGGAAAGAAGAGAAGGAAGGAAGGAAGGGAGGGAGGGAAGGAGGGAGAGAGGGAAGGAAGGAAGGAAGGAAGATAAAGAATGAAAGAAAAAGAAAGGAGGGAGAGAGGAAGGAAAGAAAGAAGAGAAGGAAGGAAGGAAAGAAGGAAGGAAGGAAGGAAAGAGAGAGAAAAAGAAAGAGGGAGGGAGGAAGGGAGGGAGGGAGGGAGGGAGAAAGGAAAAAAGGAGGAAGAGAGAGAAAGGAAGAGAGAGAAAGAAAAGGAAGGAAGGGAGGGAGGGGAAAAAAAGGAAAGAAACAAAGGAGGAAAAAGAAGGCTATATCTCCTGTCCCTCACTAATGCTCTGGGAACCATACAATATGCGCTTAAGGACCCACTGAGCTCAGGGAAGAGGATCTTTCAAAAAGTTCTCCCACTCTGATTCTCTTACCTTTTCTTCTGTATCTGCCATCAATTGCCAAAATAATGTTGCAAACCAAACCATCCCAAATCTTAATGGTTTAAACTGACAATCATTTATTATTTCTCATGAGCCTTAGGAGAAGCTGGGCTGTTCTGCTGACCTTGAGCAAGCTCCCTTATATGTCCCTAGTTAGCTGAGCTCTGGTCTAGAACAGCCTCATCTGGAGGGCTCAGCTCTGCTCCACAGGGTCTCTCATCCTCCAGTAGGCAAAGGGGTCACCACTATTGAAGTGTGAGAGGGAGGATGAATCCACAATTCTGGAAACCACAGAGGCCACTGAGGATTTATAACCAATGAGCAGAGTGAAGGAATCAGTGGATGGAAAATTACCAAGAGGAACTTTGTTAGGCAAGAGTGGGAGGCATTCTTCCTAAACGGGCTTGGCAAAATTCTTGCTGAGCTGGGCTCCAAAGGCCAAGGTCTGCTTAAGACAAGGGCTCAGAGGAGTCTTTCTAAAGCTGAATCAAAAAGAGAATCCTTATCAAAGAGAGCAAGTGGAATGTACAGGCTTCTTAAGGCCTAGGCTAAATACTGGCAGTGTTACTTACATTGCAATTAGCCAAAGCAAGCCACGAGCCTAGCCCAAGTCCAGATAGTGGTGAACTGGCTCCATCACTTTGCAAATAACACGGACACAGGGAAGGGTGGGAAATTAGTCCCATCTTCTCAGTGGATTTCCTACTCTCTTCATGGGAAAGCCCTTCTTCCCTGACCAGGACCCTCAGGCAGAATGACCCCCAACCACTTCCTCTAGCCTAATTCTTGAACCCTGGCTGAGTGAGGAAGACTACTGCACAAGACGACGCAGCCTGGGAGGGGCCAGTGCTGGAACACAGGCAGCCTGGGGACTGCACATCCTGATGAAGTTCTCCACACCAAAAAAGGTAAAGAGAACTAGACTCCCATGAACACAACACACGTGCCAGAGACCTGGTCTTAGGAAAAAACAGAAGTCTGGCTGAAAGAAGTGGGTAGAGAGCCACATCAAGACTAAATGGGGATTTATTAGAAATGATAATGATAACATTAATAGTGGCCACCATTTCCTGGGCATCTGACATATCTCAGGCATCATGCTAGACATTTAATCATGTTTAACATGATTAAAACATCCCTGGTGTTATAATCCTCATTTTTATCATTAAGGAAATTAAGACTCAGCCAAAAGTCATGGAGCTAGCAAATGTAGAGGACTAATATCATTTGAGTCCACACTTAGTGAGCACCTTTTATGTGCAGGCTCTGTGCAAACAAAGATACACAGACAAGGACCCTGGCTTTCTGCAAATGACAATGCTTGGGGGAAGAGCAGACAAGTAGCGAAGTCACTTCATCTTGCACACACTTGAAGGGAACAGAGGAGGGATGCTCAGTGGGGCCTGTCTCACACCTTGGGATTAGTACAGTCCTTTCCTGTTAAACCACACTGGCTGCTCAGAGAAGGTTTTGAGTTAGCAGCCTTTGGCTGCTAGTAACAAAGACTAGAAATAACAATGGCTTGAACAAAGGAGGACTTATTTTCTCTTGCATAAAAGAAGGTTAGAGGTGGGCAGCCTGGCAGGTATAGGAAGAACTCCACTCTCCTTGGGCCACAGCTTCCAGCTTCCAGGGGCAGGACACAGCTGGGAAGTATAGTGGGCTGCACAGGTGGGATCCAAGCTCAGCACAAGAGAACTGCTTTCTCAGGGCCTCCATCCACTTTATCAGTTCCCTGACCCCAGGGTAGTTTCCTAAATGGTATCCACTGAGAGACCAAGACTGTGGTTGGGGACTTTGAGATGGGAAGTTCTCAGGGGGACACTCCTGGGCCCCTTCCTGTGTCCTGAGTGCACACGCATCTGTTTGTCAAGCATGCCAGCTGCTCTCAGGCCATGTCTGCTTGCCTTCCACTGGGGAGCAAGTGCTTTCCTTGGAATAGATCTTTGATAAGTGGCTGATACACAAATGCAGTGCACAGTTTGACTCAGTTGTATCCTCAAGACTCCCAGTGAAAGGACAGCTGCTAGGATCTGAAAACTTCAAATGGTGCCATCTGGGAGTTGAAGCTACATCTTTTCCTACCATAAAATGGGAACCCACACCCTTAATCCTTAATCCCCCCCTAAAGCTCAGCCAATACAAGGCTGTAATAGACTTTACTGGAGACCTGAGGATAACATAGGGCACTGGGTGAAAAATAAAAAAAACTCAGCCACCAGGGGTCTGGCAGGGTACTAAACATGCCCCTGCTACTGCAGCTCTCTGGAGATCCTTTACTTGCGTTGGGCTCTGTGATCCCTCAGGCCCTCCCCATTATTCCATATCCTGGGTGCAGGACTCACAGCCACTTCTTTCCCAACCTCCAGGTGGAGAAGGGAGAGGTGTGGCTGCTAAGGAAAGCAGACTTTGATAGAAGTACTTGAACCACTTAAAAACCTCAATTGGCTGCAAATGACACGATCCCGTTCACAAGAAATCTCCAGAACAGGCAAATCTACAGAGAGAGAAAATGGACTTGAGGGGTTGCCTGAGTCAGTAGGAGGTAGGTAGGGAGAGATGACAATGGGTATAGGATTTCTTTTGGGGTGAAGAAATGTTCCGTAATTAGGTAGTGGTGATGGTTGCAGAGTTCTGTGAACATACTAAAAACCACTGAATTGTGTGCTTTAAAGGCATGCATTCCAGGACATGTCAGCTCAAGCCTTTCCCTCAGTACCCCCAGCCCTGACACAGAAAGTCACCACAGATGCACCTGTCAGAATAAAGGAGATGCTGCCTCGAGAACAGCTCCACCTGACGTACCTGACACCCGCAGCACTATTTGAAGGACTAACCTTGCCTGAGCAACAGGAGTGGCAGGTTGCCCCCCCTACAGAAAACAAAGCCACCATCTATAATAGTCACTAGCACCCAGTGCCCATTTGTATCTGATAAATGAAAAAGCAAGGAAATAAATGAAGGAACAATTGCTATCACCTGTCAGGGTAGTGAGAACGCCTAGGAGAGAAGCACAGAGTCCCTCTCCCCCTTAGAACCCTTTTCACACACAGTTCCATTTAACTTTGATTTGTCGTACAAACCAACTAGTCCAGTGAAGGTGCCTGGATTAAGTCTCCCAGTTTCCAAGGCCTTCCATGGCTCTCCCTGAGGCTCAGAGTCATGGTGTGAATGCCAATGGGCACAATGGCCTTGCCTTTGCCAGTCCTGCCGGCCTTTCACAGTGAGAGCAGGAAATAAATGACTCAAATGTTCCTTTTGGCTCAGGCAATTGTTTAAATGAGATTTCACCTTCAGCTGCCAAGGAAGGGGAGCAGTTCCTTCAGGCCCCTCTTGGCTGATCCCAGAGTGAACTGGACAGAGGTTTATGTGCCAATTTGTTTTACTAAGTGCAAACCGCTGCTGATCAGGCCACCAAAAAATCAGCGCAATGGCACCCGGAACCCCTCAGTTCACCAGGGAGCAGGGAATGTCTGCCCTCCCTGAAATGTTTCCAGAACAAACCCCGTGGTTTACTACCCAGTTCAGAGGCCCTGCAGCTGCCCTGTCAGGTCCTGAAGGCTAGGGGAGCAGCTTGCTCCCCTGATTTTTCAGAACCCAGTGACCTGAGGAACCCAGAAATGAACCAGCACATGGGAAGGCGCCAGGGCAAACTGGTTTTGAAAATGACTTTGGAATCTTGGCTTAGTACTGGGTGGCCTTGGAAAAGTTTCCTGTCCTGTCTGAGGCTTGGAGTCCTGGTATGGCCTGGAAGAGCAAGGACATATCAGGGAGGAGGTTCCTGCCAGGATCTGGCACATGACAAGCGCTCACAGATGTCGTTTCTCCATCCCTGCAGTCAAATCACAGTGCCACCTGCCCCACTTCTCTTCTGACCTCGTGCACTGAAGGTGCCCCCACTACCAGGTCCTCTCAGGGGGAGGGCAGAATACTATGGGGGTTAAGAGGCAGGGGGCTGCGTGGTCAGTTGGGTTCCTCCAAATCCTCAAAATTTGCCAAGGACCTTGGGCGAAGTTACTCACCTCTTCTGAAAAATAAGGCTAAGGATGGTTCCTCCATCAGAGGCTCCTTGAGAGGAGTGGGAAGCTGCATGGGGAAGCCCCGTGAGCAACGCTCCAACCTGCCAATGGTGAGCCAGTGAAGGGCCCCACATCACGTTATATGATTAACCTCCAGGTCCAATTCAAGTCTGCTCAGCAACTCTCCTTTGCCAGAATGAGAGCAACCAATAGGCAGGGCCCAAGCCTCCTGTGGTGGCCAGGCAATGGTCTGCACCTGGCTAACTTGTTACCCATTGGCTCTTCTCCTCCCAGAACCAGAGGGGGAAGGGCTGGCAACTCCACCTGTGGGGATCCTTGGCTTCTCGTGTCCTCCAAAGCAGTTCTCTTTCATTCTGAACCTGGAACCCACAGCCCATAGATGTCCAACAGATGGACATCAGGGACAGTAACCCTCCCAAACTATATGCTATATTGTATCTGTGTCTGTACATTTTGGAAGAGGAATTCCTCACCTGTGGCAGATCCTTGGGAGAGGCTATCTCAGTTTCCTTGCTCCACTTTATTTTCCTAACAGCACTTCACTGGCTCTAAAAGTCTATGGTTTCCTTTTCATTCCACCACTAGAACGGAAGCTCCGAGAGACTCATCTTATAATGAGTCTCTTAGACTTGTAACGTATCCCCAAGTCATCTTGTAATGCATCCCCAGATCCTAAAACAGAGCCTGGTTCTCAGTATCTTGTGAATGAATGAATGAGCAAATGAAGTACTTTGATCCAAAGGTAGAACTGCAGACGTGCTCTGCAATGGGGGTCTGGGCAGTCATGCAGCCTGGGGGTTCTCCGCCAGATGCTGCATCTGGGCTGGAGGTCACTGGAGCAGAGACTGGTGCTCCTAGATTGGAAGCATGTTCAAGACCCACCTGAGCAGAGAAGAACCTAGAGGGCCTTAGAGAACCAAGTGCATTTATCAAGGCATCTTCCAGAGAGGAGGAAGGACTGGGTTTTTGGTATGTTTTTTTTCTTTTTCTCTTGTCTTATTTTCTCTTTCCTGTTTTGAGACAGGGTCTCACTCTGTTTCCCAGGCTGGTTTTGAACTCATGGGTTCATGATCCTCCCACCTCAACCTCCCCAGTAGCTGGGACTAAAAGCAAGTGTTGTGACACCAGGCTCAATGCTCTATTTTCAACTGCTGTATAATACCCTGTCCCAAATCTTAGGGGGCTTGAGATAATTTTACCATATCTCACAATTTGGTGCTCAGGGATTCTTTTAGTTGCTACTTAGCTGGGTGATCCTCCTGCCCCATATGGCAGTGTCTGGAGTCACTTGGTGGTGTTCAGCTGATAGACAGGCTGATCTAGAGCGTGCAGGTCAGATGGTAGGATGGCTGCAAGGGTGGATCAGGTCTGTTCCCTGGAGCACCTGTCTGGCCTCTCTAGTCGAGGGGCTCCCAGCTCCCAGAGGTCGTTCCAGAAGGCCAAGGCATACACTTCAAGGTTGCTTTGGACCTGGCCTTGGATGTCACATATTACCACTTCCACCAAATCCAACTGACTATAGGCAAGTCACAGAGCCACCCAAGATTCAAGAGAAAGAAACAGGAATAACACAGGGCCACTGACAAGCTCTCACAGCCTCCCTCCTGGCTGGGTTCAGGAGACAGCCTGAAGCAGGGGTGCCGAGTAGGCCTGGGAAAAGGTCAAGAGCCTTGCCCCTTTGCTTTCTTCAAAACAAGAATCCAAAGACCATGAAGCCACACCAAAAGAATCCCTACCACATAAACTTTTAGCTGATCACATATTCTTTGATACTTTGCTCCAACATCAGTGACCACTCACCTACTTTCATTTTTAGGCAGATCTGGGACGTACTTCCTACCTCAGGCCTGCAGACCCAGTAAAGAGAAGGGTGTCCGCTGCTGGCACCAAGTTCCAAGCTCTGGAGGCCACTGATCCTCCTTCAACCTTCAAACCTCTCAGCCATCTGAACATGCCAACTTCTGAAAAAAAAATGTGCCTGAAAATTCAGCAAATAGTAGCTGGTTGCTATGGCAACACTTGAGTGATGGTTTAGGAGAGAGGAGGACCATTTCCAAAGTGCTCCTGATTGCTCCAGCCCCATCTAAGGGGGATCTCAGACAAGTCAATACAGGAGGCTGGGGAAGATTAGAACACTCTAAAAAGGCAGTGGGGATGGGGACACAGGTCACACACTCTATCCTTGGGCAAAAGGAGACAACATGGCCTTCAGGAAGAAAGTTGCCATGGTTTCAGAGATGTTAGGAACCCACATCTCTGCACTTCCTGGAGAACTGACAACCCTCTGTAAAACATGGGGTGGGGTGGGGCTTTATTTCTCCTTTTTTTGGTACCAGGGGTTGAACCTAGGGGCACTTAACCACTGAGGTTAACCACATCCTCAGCCCTTGGAAAATTTTATTGAGAGATAGAGTCTCACTGAGTTGCTTAGAGCCTCACTAAATTGCTGAGGCTAGCTTTGAACTCAGGAGCCTCCTACCTCTGCCTCCTGAGTTACTGGGATTACAGGCAGTACCACTGCACCTGGCTTCATTTCTATGTCTTAATAAGTCTCTAACTGAAGACTGCAAGAAGGGGCTTCAAAAAACCAGGGTTTGAGTCCCCAGTTGCGTGGCCCTGGAAATGTTACTGAATTTCTCTGATCTTCATGAAAAATACAAAGGATGCTACCTGCACTGCCACTGGAAACAGTCAATGACATGGAGCATAGAGAGTATCCAGCACAGTACTTGTTGTATAATAAGCATTGAGAAACAGTAGCCTTAGACATTATTATCAGGCTGGTAACCCCAGCACGTACTGCCAACAACCTTCTCCTTTTCTACTGCCTGGGCCCAGGGAGGTGAATTGCTCTGGAATAGCACTGACCAACAGATATATAATGTCTGCAAATACTTTCTAGCAGCCACATTTTTTAAAATGTGAAAAGAAGAAATTTTGAGATGATATACTTCATGTGTATTTACTTTATATTTGATAGATCAAAGATATTTTTTTTCAACATGAGTGTGTCCGCACACTTAATGGCATACCTGACTTTGGCCCAGCTATGATTTGATTCGCTGCTCAATGGTCTCAAGTGGCTACTGGGAGTACAGTCAACAGCCCAGGTCTAAAAGGGACTGGGTGTGTCTTTCCCTCCTGGGAGGGGAGGCCTAAGTGGGGCAGAAGGAGGAGCCTGGGCCTGTGTTTATGGTATTTCCCTCCCCAGGGATACCAAAAACCTTTTATGCAATGACTCCCTGCCAAGGACGAAGAGAAGAAAAAGAAAAGCAAATTACCAAGAAAATAAATGGTTTATTTTTTTAAATCTTTACAGCAGATTAGTAATAATAGACAATCACATAGAAAGCATATTCTTTATTTAAAACAACAACAACAAACAAATAAAAAACACTCCAGCTTTAATTTGGGGCCAGAGATTCAGGACTTTAATTTGTGACTAAGAGATTCAAGACCCAAACAGGATGTGAGGACGTGTGGGGTTACCTGGAGATTCCCTGTGGGGGCCCTAGGCCCAGAGAACCACGGCAGATGACAGCTGGGGGGACCGAAGTGATCTGGGGATGCCCCCATCTTACAGACTGCTGGGCTCACCTGCATTCAGAGCTGAGATGTGGACTTGGGTGTGAAAGATGGTAGTTACAGCTTAGAGAAAAAAGCCCCCACCAAAACAGACGGAAACTGAAGGAGACAGGATGACACACTGAAGAAGATACCTTGTCCTCTGCCTCTTGCTGATGACAAAGAAAAGACCTGAGGTTTTCAAAACATGACTCTGGAAAATAGTAAATAAATTTAAAAAAAAAATACACGCTTGTTAGAGATCCTTAAAACAAAAACAGTCTGAAACTTTTCAGAAAAATTTTTGAGGTCAGTTCTCCTGGAAATGGGACTGGATTTGCTAATTGTGTGCTTCTTTCTTGCCTGAAGAATCTCCATTTGCTTAAATGGCACTTGAAAAGACAGACATAAGATGACATTTGGATAGATGCCACTTTTTGCAAGTAGAAAAGAGCTGGTCTTAGTGGTTAGAGTCTTGTGGGAGCCAAAGAATAAGGAATATTCTATACCCAGATTTCCTATTTGAGTCTGTCTATAGAAAGTTTGACATCCCAGATGAAGAACAAAAGCAAGTTGCAAACCAATATGTGTAAAGGTCATTCTGAACATTTTAGCCTCAAATGATAAGCAGAGACCAGGAAACGATAAGGAACTGAATCTAAGGTACTCAAATTCCAAATACACAAATTCATTCCTATTTGTTTCATTTTCTTTTTCTTCTTCCAACAAGTTGGAGAAAACATGCAGAAATAATGGCCACTGATGGAGCTGACTTCATTCTTCACAGAGCCAAGCTTGAACAAGGCACAGCTCCCTGGTGTCAAAAAGGGCGGGATTCTCCATCAATGATGTGGGTATCCAACACCACTGGCCTGCCTTCTTGCTGAAGAAGACTCACTGGTCACCTCAAAATGACCAAAACCCTTTGACAGAGCAGCAAAGTATTTTGAAGATATTATGAGCAGAAATATTTAGAGTGAGTCATTATTTTCCTAAACCTTCTTGGTGGCTTCAGAATCAAGTGATCATTTCATGTAAATTTGTTTATTTTTTAGACCCAAGGTGTAGGGTTTTAATACAATTTTTAGTCTGGCTTGAAAAACACACTTCAGTATTCAATGACTTGAAAATGTGTGTGCATGGATACATGTTATATATCGTTCATTTGTTTCACTTGCCAGGAAAGACATCCATCAGTACTTATAAACCCCATTCCCTCGGCTAATCACTCAGTTACCAGCTTAACCTAATGGTAGGCAGAAAATAGTATGCAGAAGTCAATGCAGCATACACCCTGACGAGTTTACAAAAATCAAGAGCAGTTTAAAAGTAGGAAATAAATAGAAACATCAACCACAAAAGGAAGGTCATCACTCACTCCAGAGTTTAAAGTGCCCTTTCTGGCTTTGTACTTGGCCGGACCCCAGTCAACCCACACATTTGCCCTGCCCCAGGGGGAGGCCCCTAGGCGCACATCTGTCTGCACTTCTGCATGGGTGGGTGTGGGCTCCAGCACAAGGAATGGACATTCCCAAGATGTAAAAACATAAAAAAACACAAAAAAATACCACAAAACACCATGTGGCCATGACCTCAAACTGAAAGCAGTGTTTGGTGCGTACCGAGGCCTGCAGGTCAACCAAGATGAGTGGAGCCATCGTGGTGAAATCCTGTATCTCCTGTTTCTGCACAACCGGGTACAGCACAGTCAGGAGAGATTCTCAAAATGGGAAGACACAACAAAGACCACTTCTCTGCTGCAGCCTTGTGGGTGCTAGACAGTTCTCGTTGAGGCAAAAGAAGTCATGGGGCCTTTACATTATCCACCACCCCAACATTCAGCTTGAGCAGGGCACAAACTCTGCCCACGTGGAGCCCTGGTTTGATGTCACTGTCCTTGTGTTCTTCTTTCTGACACTCTCAACAGGATGCTAGGAGGTCAGGGTGCTGTGTTTTCTGCCTGGTAAACTGTTGAGTCTTCTTTTCGTGCCCATCTTTATCAGGAACGTTTCTGCTCTGAGAAAACAAGCAAAGCCTCTCCGAGACCACCAAGCAGGAGGCTGTAACGACAGCATGAGGTCAGCTTCTCACTCCTTGCAGACTGCCTGAGCTGCCTGGCACTCACTAAAACAGGACAGGGGACACCTCCTTCGGTCTGCAACTGAGATTCTCATACCAGCCCAGACTGCCCTGCTGCCAGCTGGAGCATAGGAACCACCCTGCCACTCAGGGGACAACCTCTGCTACAGTGTGGGAGGTGAAGGGGCTGGGAGACCAGCTTTATCCTGCTCCTCCTGACCAGGTCGGGCTCTCTGGAGGAAGCACACTAGGTAGAAAGGCTTCCCACAGAGCCCTCGGGTGCTTTTTGCTAAAGAGGGCTGATGGCCATGCAATTACGCAGGAATTCATAGTCTTATCATCCAGGAAGCGGTGATCTCCGAATCTTTGCATTTCATTTAGACTAACAGAACATTTAAAGGTGAACATACAAATAGAGAATCATAAATTTTCTATCAGCACAGAAAGAAATATGGTCAGTGATTTGAAAATGAAGTAGTGTGAGAATGAAAGACAGTGAGAAAAAAAAAAGAGTTGAATATTTTAGCATGCCTAAAATTTAATACTTCCAAAGGTCTCTCCACTTTCTATTTTAAACTTCTCAGTAGACAATCTGGTGTCTGTCTGAATCCCCTGTCATTCTGGGCACTGGGTGGGGCCATCACCAAGGGATTATGATAGTGGGTCCCTGATGGCAAAAGACTCTTACAGAGGAGCCAATCACCCTTTTAAAGAGGCTTTTCATCTCAGTCCACACACCCAATACCCCAGTCTTCTTGTATACTCATACACAACACACACACATTCAGATGACAGTGTCTTCATATTTCTAACATGTTTGGGACACCGAATGTATCAAATACATACGGGCTGCTCATAGTACATTCCCAGTAAAAAATGCTACCTATGTGGGCAACTCTAATATCAAGGTAACTTACACAATTTTATACGTCTAATACAAGAGTGAATTGACTATGGATGAGAATACAAAAACAATCAACTTAGAATCAGGCCTACATGAGTTCAAGTTCTGGCTCAGGCATTTATTGGCTATATCATCATATTAAGCCTCAATTTCTCTACCTGGACCACAGATGCTGATCCTATCTAAAAACTTCTGTGAGGCTTAGAAATAATATGCCTGAAGCAATCACCCCTGTGCTTGGCTATCATAGACAATCAATCAATTATGAGAATAATATGAGAATTTTTCTAATCAACTGTGCTCCCAGAACAGCAACCCTCTTCCATGAATCTAAAGAGCAGACTAGCCACCCAACCTGAAGATGTCTAGTGATGGACACCTCCTATTGCATAAGCCAGCCTGTCACACTGGCAAGGAGCTCTGACACGGGACAAGTGTGTCTCTAGGGAGGCACTGGGTTGGCCCTGGGGACCGACTGAGACATGGTTCTGCTTCACACTGAACACAGCTACATCTTACAACATCACCTGTGAGTCTAAGTCCTACTTTCTGAAACAAGGAATAACAAATCTATTCCTTCATCACCCTGGAGACTGGGAAGATTCTCAAGCCACCAAGATCTCTCTTGGCAAGGGCAGGGTGTATGCTGAGTAAGGAGCCAGTCACTGAGGGAGGGGTGTGAGGGTGCTGCCCCAACTGGGACAACACAGGGACAGTGGAGATGGAAGGGAGGGGGATGAGGAGATGTGCACTGAGTTACCTCAAGCTCCAAGTGAGAATGTACTTACTTCTTTCCTACTGAAATCACATTATAAATTCTGAGAATCAATTCCATTGAACTCACAATTGTGTGCCTGGAATCAGTATCTATGTTATGAATCAAATACATCTCTGAGGACTTTACTCACCTAGAGTCATCATTTACAGGTTCCTTCTGAAGGGAGAAACTATGGTCCAAGTTCCAAAAGACCCTATTTAGAAACACAACTCACATGTGAAGTTGGGAACCTGCTTGTCCCTTGTCTAGTTCAGGACTCCAGAAACTGGGGCGGGGAGCTCTGTGGTCTCTTCTCTTTGGAGAAGAGATAACAGGAAAGCGCAAGCCATTCTCAGCCCACACAGGCTTTCCTCTACAGACCAGGCTTTTCCTTTGAAGTAGATCTTCTGTTTCCCCTCAGAAGCCCCTCAAGATGGCCTGCGGCCTCTCAAGTCCCCAGGCAAGTGTAGAGTCCCTGCAACTGGATGCAAAGGCTGCATGGAGCTTGCATGGGTTTGGATGGCTTTTATTTCTGCAAATGTAACTGGGGGCTCAACGTTTTATACATTTCCCACTAATCCTCCTAATCACCAGGGAGAAGACTGAGGCAGGCTGGCCCTCTGCCACCTGTCCTCCCACAGCCCGAGAACAATGCTAGAGTATAACAGCCCCATTTCATCCCTTTGGCGGAGTTACTTTACAAAACACCCAAGGAGCTTAGCAAGTGCTAAAATGAAAACAACCTCAGTTAGTTCACTGTGAGCCAGGGAGGCCAGCTTTGATGTTGTTTTCCAAACGGCAGGGGAAGCTGACACGGGGTCCCAGATTCCTAATAGCATTACAACTATTTAAGTCAGAGCTTGACTGAACTGTTTGCAAATTTTATAATCCTCGTCATTCCTGAAATGAACACACTTCATGTAGCTAAGGCATAAACATCTGACATGCGGCCAGGAATAGCCACAGGAGCTTCTCTTTCAGGGGGCTATTTCAGCACCTCTGCAGCCCTTCTCTCTTCTGCTATGGGGTACCAAGGGTCTCCTCTCAAATTTTACATCTATATTGTGATTATTCAGTTCATTCCTATTGAACCCCACAGACTGGATGGAGACCATATTGTTTTCTTGGCTGCAGGCCCAGCACCTAATGTGGTACCCAATAAATATTTATTCAGCAAATGATTGAATTATACTTGTTCTCCCAAATCCCTTTTATATTCCAAACTACTTTGCTTTTTTCTCTCTTCCTTACCAAAATGTATCTGTCTAATGTCCCATTCCCTCCGGGCCTCAATGAGTGACAGTTTATAATCTGATAAATTATGCTAAAATTTGAGAGGTAATGAGCAATAATGATTGAGAAGGCCCTACTTAGCATTTTTAAAGAGGAGGTTTCAAATTCTTAATTCAAATAGAAAACTGATAAATGTCAGACACCATGATTCTAATGGTATTTTGGAATGTGTTGGGGGAAGTTCTTCTTGCCCCTTAACTCATTCTTCCTATACAAAGGAAGTCCCCTAAAATCAAAGGGATCGAACATCTTTATTCCAAGATGATTTAATATTATTTTTAAAAGATGCTTAGTGTTGGTGAGGTTTAGGATGGAGTTTGAGCCATTTTTATGATTGGCATGCAGGCTCAATGAATGATGGGCAGAAGTGGGGAGGGTGAGAAAAAAAGTTGATCGTGGAATCCTTAGAACAAACACTTGGCATTTCCTTTCTCACCTTGTACCTAAATCATTCCAGAGACAAGGGTGACTTTCTTGGTCTAAAAAAGAGGATTTAGAGAAGAGGCTCCACAACCAATTATACTTGACAGGGATACTGCTTACAGGTCAGAATATTCTGCTCTTGTATGTATGAACCTCTTTTGCTGAAAATATAGAATAAATTAGTATCAATATATGTCATAAAACTATTGATTAAAAATGAATGATTAAATGTAAATCTTGATATTTACTGAGCTTGAACTAGATTACTGAGCTTGAACTAGATTGTTTTTATAATTAAAAACAAGACAAGAACAATTGCTTTTAATTAAAGACTAAAATTTGACCAACGTGGGTTACTTAGGTTAGTGACTGTTCTTGGATATAGTACTTGTTCCTTCAGCAAGTACTTGGTGCTAGACTAGAAATGTAAGGGTGCACAAAACCCTGCCCCTCTGCTACAGTTGCTTGCAGCCTTCTGAGCAGGATAAGTCTGCACACTTAGCTGTCACTCAGTGCCACCAGTGCTTCCAGAGCCAAACCCAGAGTGAGTGAGAGGTGCTGCTAAGGACTTGACCCCTGAGCTGATCCAAATCTCTAATCAAGAAATGCGCAAATTCTGTAATTTGCTGAAATTTCAAACGGCATTTTTCTCCACTCATTTCCACAAACCTTGAGGTCAGTGATTCCCAAGGGGAGTGATCTTACTCCCCCAGGGAGCATGTCACAATGTCTAGAGACATTTTCCATTACGACTGAGGGGGTGTTATTAGCATTTAGTGGGCTGGGGATCAGCTTTGCTGCTAGACATCCTACAAGGCACAGGACAGTGTCCCCACAACAAAGAATCACCTGGCCCCAAATACCAGCGGTGTGCAGAGCAAGAAACTCTACTTTAGATGGCCTATTTAGTGCAACTAAGCTGCTATCCACTCAAGAAGACAATGACATGTGTATGACCCATTCCAGAGTCAGGGATTGGGTTTTCCTCTATAGCTTCAGAGCCCAGCCCTGCACTTGTGTGGCATGATACACATCCAAATGACTGGATGCAAGGATGTCAGCTGGAGCAGGTTCTCGGCCTAAGCCCACCCAGGGGTGATGAAGGTTGTACAGAACTGGAGAGCACCTGGCCACATGCAAGGGCAGCTCTGTCCATTCCAGCAATGCTCCTGTGTGTAGCAGCAGACCTACACTAACTAGCAGCTGTTCCACATTTTCAAAAGAATCTGGAAAGTTGGACTTGAATAAGAAAACCACCCGATTTCTAAATGTGGATGACTAAGTCAGATTTTGCAAAGCAAAACACAAGAAACTATAACTATACAGGCAAATGCAGTAGGTTAAAAAACAAAACAAAACAAAACAAAAAACAGGCCTACAGCCCATGCCTTGTGTGACTTCTGATCAGTCTAAACTCTCATACCACAATGATCCCCTCCAACGACCTAAGAGGTGGTCACCTAACCATACCTGAACACACCCTGTGCACAGATAATACAACTAGCTCTGTGCACGACAGAAATCTGAATTACAAAGTCTGACATGCCCCTTCTGGTGGTTCACTTTGTGGTAGGAAAATTCTTTGAGGCTGAAAACACACCATCCTTAACCTCAAGAGTTTTAAAAAAATCAGGAAATTCCAAAGTCAAGGTTCCTTTTGCAATAATCACACATGCTGCTTCCTTGATTTGGATACACACAGCATTTCTTTCCATTTTGTTTGGGGCATACCCTCAAGTTTACAGGATGTGAAACAGTCTGGAGACACAGTCTCTTGTAGACTAGAGCCTCTTTAATATCCCGACTTAGCATTTCCTGGTCACTGGTGAACTGTCTGACTCTTGTTTCTCACGCTCAGTTCAACACCTGGGTTTTTCTGGTTCATTTTGAAATTCTTCACAAAATATGACTGATGAAGAGTTATGTGTAAGAAAAAAAAACTATCAAGAATTTTGACCAAGCCTGGTGTTGTGGTGCATGCCTATAATCCCAGCAACTCAGGAGGCTGAGGTAGGAGGATCATAAGTTCAAGTATAGTCTGGGCAACTTAGTGAGACCCTGTCTCAAAATAAAAAATAAGGGCTGGGATTGTGGCTCAGTGATACAGCACTTGCCTAGCACATGTTAGGCACTGGGTTTGATCCTCAGCACCACATAAAAATAAATAAAATAAAAGTATTGTGTCCATCTCCAAATAAAAAAATTTTAAAAAGATCATCATGTTAAAAAATAAAATAAAATGAAAATATAAAGGGCTTGGGATATAGCTCAGTGGTTAAGGAAGCTGGGTTCGATCCCCATTACCAAAAACCAAACCAAAACACCACCATGACTAATACCATGAATTTGGGGAAGAGACATAAGAATATCTCAGGAGACAAATGTTTTCTCCCTTGGCTATTGGGTTTGGGACATCAACCAGCCCACCATCTGATGTCATTCTTTACCATGGTAAGTGCAGAGGAAGAAAGAGGGAGCACAGATTAGCTGCCTGACCCACAGCCCCAGCTTAAACTACTGAGTCTCACCATTGGCACCTCCCGCCCTTTTTTGCCTAGGTGAGAGGGGCTGAGTCCTCTCCTGTCCCTTGGTCTGCCTAAGCCTCTCCCTTCTGCATGAGGTTCAGTATCAAGCTAGTTCAGGCCCTTCTTCCAAGTACTCCTGTCTTCTCTCTCTTCTTTCATCTTCATGCTCCCTGGGCATTCAAACAGCTATTATTCTACCCATTCTATGAATGAAACTTTTGATTTTCCTTTTCATTGAATGCCTGTTAAGGGATGGATGATATTTCTTGCATTTTAATGGCTTCCATATATGTTGCAGATGGCAGTCACTCAATAAATATATTTAACTGATTGATGGAACCACAGCTGTTATATTAAAAATCAAAATAAAAGATGATGAGATTTTTGTCCTAAAAATGCTGTCCTGGACATTTTTTGTTTCCTGGTTCAGTCGTTAAGCAAGAAACAGAAACACCCTGGCTTCAGTAATGATCTCGCTATTTTGCTGTTAAATTATCTATTATATCCCATACCACTGCTATGGTTTGAATGAGTGACCCCAAGGGCGCATGTGTTAAAGTCTTGGCTGCCAGTCTGTGGTGCTGGGAGGTGATGGGACCTTTAGGAGGTGGGGCCTGGTGGAAGGAAGTGAGGTCATCAGGGATGTGCCCTTGAATGGGATTGTGGGCTCCAGTCCCTTCCTCTTTCTCACTTCCCTTCCTGGCTACCATAAGGTGAGCGTCCCCCACCACTATATGCTCCCCACCATGATGTTGTGTCAGGCCCAAAAGCAATGGGCCCAGGCAACTGAGAACTGAAATCTTAAAAACTATGAGCCAAAATAAACTTTTGCTTCTTGTATGTTGATTAACTCTGATATTTGTCACAGTAACATGCAGCTGAGTAACACCACCACTCCGGTGGGAAGAGGAGCACCTGCGTCAGCTTCCCTAACACCTCCCTTATGAGCTTCTGCCTGTACACTGTCTATACTGAAGGCAAGTCTGCAGTGCTTCTTAAATCAGTTCTAGAAGGTCATGAGGCTTTGGACACACAGAGCTCTGGGTTTAAATCCTGGTCCAATCATCTTATGGCTACAAAATCCTGGGAAAAATCACCTAAGTGTCTGAACTTCAGCTTCTTCATCTTTAGAATACGGATAATTTGAAGGGTTGTTGTAAAAGTGAAATAATAATAAGGTAAAAATGTTGGGAGCATAGTATTTGCTCAATAAATGCTTAGTTGTTACTAAAAGGAAGAATAGAGGAGAAGAGGAAGGTACACAAATATTTCCTAATTGTTCTTTTTTTGCCATTTTTTCTTCTTGGGGCAGGCAATGCCCCCATTAGTGGCTCCTAAAGAAGTTTGGAATCTCTTTTTCTTAGGGCTATGAACCAAAAGACTCAAATCTGGGATGATTTAGACACGGCCTTGCATTCCGCAGGGAAACGAGCATGTATGGACACCACAGAGGCAACAATTTCTTACTTTAAAGAATAGTTCCTGGCACATATTAGGCATGGGTAAATATCTATTTATTGAATAAGCCCCTCCAGGCCAAGGCCACATGAGATTCAAGTTCACCTCTGAGACCTACCCATCATGGTATTCCACAGGGCCACCAGTCCTGCCCCTCACACATATCCCACAGGAATCTCCTACTGATGTTTAAAAATAACACTGATGTTTCAGTGGCTTCCATAGCACCCAAAGGCATTATTCACAAGAAGCCCTGGGAGAGGGGAGGATGCCATGGATGATGCATGGCACCAGCTGGAGGATGCCCAGGCATCAGCACCAGCTCCCACCAACCAGCACTGTGGTCCTGAGTCAAACAGGTGACAATTCAGCAGGGTCTGTTTGCAAACAATGCAAAAAAGCAAAAAGGAGAGAGGAGGGTCCAGCTATAAGGATGGCTATGATCCCAGACATAAGGAAAATACATTTTTTTCTAGAGTCATGCTGTACCTATGCAAAACTAGGCAACCATGTGCTTTTTCTTTGCTGATAATACTGGTAAACGGGGGCTGGGATTGTGGCTCAGTGGCAGAGCGCTTGCCTCGCATACGTGAGGCACTGGGTTCGATCCTCAGCACCACATAAAAATAAATAAAATAAAGATATTGTGTCCATCTGCAACTAAAAAAAATATTTAAAAAATATTGGTAAACAAAGGTAAAAGGGTATTCTTAAACTTGTGTGCACCTCACTGTTGCAGTGCTGTTCTGTGGAGGAGAAAATCTTGCAACCGATATATGGAAATTGGTGGCCCTAGACCTTTCTTTTTAAAACAAAAGGATAGAGGACCATATTTGTAAATAGCAAAACAAATATGAAATTATTCTAAGTAAGGTGCTGCTTTTGTGATTCTGAGTAAGGTGCTGCTTTTGTGATTCTGTACAAGCAGTGAGCCCGTGGTCAGAGGCCAGATGAAGATTCACCAAAAACTATACTACTCAGGTGTGACCAAAGTTCCATCTCACTTGGCAAGCAACATTCTGTATGGTTTCATCTTAGAGACACTGCCCTGTCTGGGACCCACAAATCTCATCCCTCCTTGCTGTGAGCAGAGCCCCCGACACCAGGAATACATATCCTGCCCAACCCTGGCACCATGCTCACCACTAAAACAAAGGGAGGTTACTTCTGCAAGGACGGTGAGGGAGTGAAGGAGGAAGATCTGCACTTTTTTACTTGATGTATTTTTGCATTGTTTAAAATATCTTACAAAGCCAGGTGTGGTGACGCATGCCTGTAATCCCAGCACTTAGGGAGGCTGAGACAGGAGGATTGCGAGTTCAAAGCCAGCCTCAGCAATGGTGAGGCGCTAAGCAACTCAGTGAGACCCTGTCTCTACATAAAACACAAAATAGGGCTGGGGATGTGGCTCAGTGGTCGAGTACACCTGAGTCCAATTCCTGGTACTATATATATATCTTACAAATAGCACATATTACTCTATAATTTAAAAATACTGAAGTATATTTATGTCCCTAATTAGGGCATGCCATTGGTAAGAGCAGCAGCGAGCAGTTTTAACCATGTACTCTTCCCATCACTTCCTGCTTCACCTTCACCTTTCCTGTAGACAAAGACCCTGACCTTGGTCAGGGTCACGCCTACTGGTTTGAATATTAGGAACTGGAAGGGATGAAGTTCTTTACTAGGGATGAAGTTCTTCACTTGCTCTGCTCTCCAATGGACAGCACTGTGTAGAGAATTCAAAGGTAAATAACTTCACACACTTCCTAGTGTGGTCACCACCAAGGGATCTCAAACAAAAGGCCTAGTCCCTCATAAGTTCAAAGGGCCTGATTTGGGAGGGCCATCCTGGGAGTGCTGGTGACAGCTGAGCCATGCTATGGCAGTAATGCTTTTCTGAGCAGCATCCACACATCTTTGTGTTACTGGCA